>MINK01001224.1:0-29556 GCA_001735545.1 Phormia regina
TAGTCCAGACTATAGTCTGTAGTCCAGACTATAGTCTATAGTCCAGACTATAGTCTATAGTCCAGACTATAGTCTATAGTCCAGACTATAGTCTATAGTCCAGACTATAGTCTATAGTCCAGACTATAGTCTATAGTCCAGACTATAGTCTATAGTCCAGACTATAGTCTATAGTCCAGACTATAGTCTATAGTACAGACTATAGTCTATAGTTCAGACTATAGTCTATAGTCAAACTGTAATCTATAGTCCAGACTATAGTCTATAGTCAAACTGTAATCTATAGTTCAGACTGTAATCTATAGTTCAGACTATAGTATATTATTCAGATTATAGTCTATAGTCCAGACTATAGTTTATTGTTGTTTTAGCCACAATTGTATTTTCTGATTGTAGCCTATAGGATTAATATCTAGTCCAAATTTATTGAATGAAATTTTTCTTATCAAGTGATTCAATTTTAATATAAATTTCATTTTCATATTTCAATTGAATATTTTTCTATTTTCCTATTAATTATATTAATTCCTGCTGTGTTCACTATATATATAGAATATAAGAACAAAAAAATATATATCTGAAAAAAATTGTTGTTAATTATTTGATTAGTGTCATATGTTTAATGTTCAATAATAACAACAAGACGTTCGTACGTTGTTGAAGTAAACTTTAAAATAATAAATAATAAAATTAAACAGAAACTAGTAATAATAAATACATAAATGAATAATTGTTTACAGCGTAATATTTAAACAATTAACCGCGTGTGTGTAATGAAACATAAATAAATTAAAAATGTTTTGTTCCTCGACCATATGAAAAAATTTGGTTAAAGATGTTAACAAAAGTACCAGAAACGATCATTTAAAACCTATATTAGAAGATAGCTGACCAAAAAATTATGACCTTAAAGAGAAACAACACATTAGTTAATAATTTGTTAATGCTATAGGTTTTTTTTTTTTCATTGTTAAACAAATTACCAGAAAAAGAAAAAGTGCATAATTATTTTATTTCACTACAATATACAATTTTTACTGAATGTTATTTTAGTGTCTTGCGTTTTGTTGTGCAGTACTTTAAGAGTATTTTAAATATCATTTTTTATAAGCGTAATGATGTTGTTTAACAAGCTTAGTTTGTATTTGTATGTTACTGTTGTTAAATTACAAGTAAAATGTTGTATGCAGATGTCAGTTTTTTTTTTCATTTTTTGCTTTTATTAAATAAAATAATATTTTACACATTTTTTTTTATTTTATTCATGCATTTTAGTTTTTTTTTTGTGAGATGAATGCAAAAAAAAAAATTGTATGAAATAAAAAATTAAACTAAAAATTATAGTCGTATTCAATTATAAGCTACAAGATTTATGTAAAAGTGTAGAAATTTTTATGGTTTATTGTAATTAGTAATTTGTTTATCTGGCTACTGTATGTAAATGTGGATACGAGGCTTGATATAATGGTTTGGGAGAAGTACCTTTTTAAAAGTATGAAAAAACTTTCGTACTAAGATTTTTTAATTAAAATTTTGTTAGAAAATTTACAAGGAACGCGAATTAACTAATATAATGGAAGTAATATATATATTAGTGATTTTTTTTTTTGTTAATTACAAAAATTATTAATTCTGGTATAAATTTAATGATTTTCTTAAGATTTTTGGAATGCATTATGTAAGACCCTCGCATATGAATACTAGTATTTATTGTAGTATATGTGTTGTTTAAGTTCATAGTTGATCATGTTGTTGAAGTTGTAATTATAGTATTTAAATTGTGTTGCTGTTTTTTTTTTTTCTTTTATTATTATTTTTGGTTTTAAACATAATATGCTTGATAATAAAAGTTGTTTAAATGGAATGAAATTGGTAGTTAAACATATAATTAACGGGATACAAGTATTCTTGTGAAGGTTTTTCTTATTTCTATATTTCTGAACAATTCAGATTCATTTAATTTTTCTGTTAAAGATTTTATAATGTATTTTAAATTAAAAATCTACATTGAGCATTAAATAATGCATCATATTAATTTGAAATTAATCGTTTTAAATTTAATAATAAAATAAAATTGTGTAAATCAAACTCACTTTGAAAATAAGAATATATTAAAACATTTTTGAAGAAACCTTTAAAAGTTCGAAATAATAAATAAAATATTTTTACCAATTAAAAAATGTTGTTAATCCTGGTTTTTCTAAAAAAAATCTAAATCTTCAAAATATGTTAAGAATAAAATAATTAAAATTAAAATAATGATTAAATACAAACATAAAACAAGTGTCAGTTAAAAACCTGCAACTCTATCTTTTCTCTCTCTTAAAATAATTAAATAAAATTTCGAGTTACTGTAATAATTTCCTTTAATTTTGGAATTTTTTTTTTTGAGAATTTTTCAATTGGGTATTTTTCATCTCGTCAATTTTAATTTAGCGCTTTCTTTCGTTTTGGAGTTTTTTTGTGATTTTTTCTTCGTTTAGTCAGTTTTTTGTCATTTCATTTTTATTAGTTTCAGTTAAACTTTTGTTTCAGCTACTTTTTCATTTTAGAGTTTTTATTCATTTGCAATTTTTCGTTACGATAATATTATTTCGTTTAAACGCTTTTTTAGTTTCAATACTTTTTTGTTTTGAATTTTTTTCCGTTTGAATATTTGTTTCTTTTAGGTAATATTTTTCTCATTATGGAGATTTTTTTCGTTTTAACCATTTTCTGGTGATTGTTTTCCGTTTTCTTTATTTTTTTCTTTTCGTTTGGTGCTTCGTTCGTTTTGACGTATTTTCTATTATGCAATTTTTTTATTGTAATATTATTGTATATAATATTTTAAAAAGGTAATTTATTTAAAAAAACTATTTAAATCAATTAAAAAAATTACCCATATTATATACTATATTTCTTAAAAAACCATAAATAACAAAATAAAACTAAAACATTAACCATGTTCTTGTAATAACAAAGATCTTGTTAAAGATCTTTTTTTTTGTTTGTTTTACAAACAATACAAGTACATACATACAACAAACAACAGCAAAAAAAATAATAAAATAAAATAAAAAAAGCTTTCAACAGTTTTACAAAAGATCATTTAAACAGCAGGTGTGTATCTACCAGATCTGTTGGAAAAAATTTTTGTTTGCATTTTTTCTGGTACCCCAAACAAGAATTTAAAATTCCAACAAAAACTGAGGAAAAAAAACATTAGGGAGTCCTTAACATTTACCAAAACACAGTCAAGTATCTTCTGTTCGTTAAACACTTTATCTGCTGTTTAACATGTTCAACGTTTTTGTTCTTTGTGTCTTTTTTATTGTTGATTTCCCTTTAAGTTTAAGGAAGCTATTGCGGGTTGTTGTTGCTGCTGCTGCAACTAAAATTGAGATTTCTTTTAATAAACATTTAACCCAGTGGCACATATTTATTTATTTTTTTGTTTGCCTGTTTTTGAAGCTTATTGCATCATGATAATTTTTAACGAGATGATTTGTGGTAATGCTTTTTTTTTTTTTTTTGATAGTGTGTGTTTGTGTGTTTTTTCATTCATATTTATTTTGATTTTATGGATGCAGGGGGTTAATTTTTATTGTTTTTTGCTTTTGTTGATATGAAACGCGTGCCTTGTGCGCTTCTTCTTTTTTTTATCATTTCTCCCTTTAGTTTTTCTTAATTATATGATGTGTTGTAATTGATCTACATTAGTTCTAAGTTAAATAATACTATTTAAGGCGTTTAAGTAGTGAAGTTTGGTCTTACAAATAATTGGCTAAACAATTTAATGTCTGCTGTCAAACTGTTTCCAATATTATTAAATAGTATCAGGTGAATTGATTGATATGGAACTTGGATGGGAGGAAAAACAGGTCCACAGGATATTTTGGGGGCCAAGAAAATCGAAAGCATATTCAAAAGAATTCCAAACACATCTGGTTGAAAAGCACCCCTGTTAGCTTAATACTGCTAATGCAGAGTTGAAAACACATAAAGTCCAAATTATTATATCATAATAGAGCACAATGGTCCAATTTAGGATCATGTTGCTACCAAAACAATTACGTAGTATTTGTATCAAGAGAGGACAATTCTCTAAATTATCTGGGGTTGGACTTTTATGAGATAAGAATTAAAGGGGACCAAAGAGGTGTTCCAAAATATTGAAGATTTTAAAAGGAGAGACTACTATCAAATCTCAAATAAAATGGTTACCGGAAAAGGTCTACAAGTTATTTACGAACTTGTAGTTAGAAAAATAAAAAAATTATATATTTTTTTATAATTTGTAATATATTATCAATTAAAAAAAATGAAAGCTCTATGTTTAATCTTTCCCAAGTTTTTTAATTTTATGTATGTTAAAATTTTTTCGATCGCACTCATTATGTTTAAAATAATGTTGATTATTGCAAAAAAGATATTTAAAATTCTAAAAAAATTGTGGTAAGAAGTGCAATTTACCTATAGGTAGTTTCGGTATTATGTGTTTGTACAAATATTGTAAAAAATCTTCCCACCCCCTTAAAGTATACCTTTCAATTCAATTCAGAATCACTTTCAGAGTTGATTTAACTATGTCCGTCCATCTCTCTGGTTAGCTGGCTGTCCATCTTAAAGCATGTACGCAAAGTACAGATCGCAATTTTAGAGATAACTTAATGAAATTTGGTACATACATGGTCATGATCGGCACATTATTTCACTTGGCCCCCATACAAATGTTCTCCCGGAATTGAATGATTTACACACTTCAAAACTTTATAAAAAGTTAAAAGTTTAATTTAATAAATTTAAAATTCAAAAGTAATTTTTATAATTTGAGATACAGTAATTTTTATAATTTGTTTAAATTTTAATATTAAAATTCAAAAGCTTCAGTAAATTAAAAAATTATTTTATTATTTCAAAAGTTATAAAAACTTTAATGCTCAATATTTAGCTAAATTTGTGTTAATTCTCTTAGATTTAATTCAAACCATTTTTTCTAAAATTCCTCTCAATAAACCGTAACGAATAAAAATCGTGTCACATAAACATGACCTACTGAGCAAAAAAAACTGTCAAAATTTTAAATATCGCACACATCTTTAGTTGTTACCTTGGCAGGTAAAACATTCACGAAATATGTTACTGTCCCTTCAAAAGCAAAAACTAAGTAAAAAAAAAATAAAACTGCAATAGTGACCCAGTTTTAGCCATGCTTCTTTTTGTTTTTGGCTTTAACCTTCAAAACCTCACATTATAAACAATGTATAAGGAAACAAAATACGCAAAAAACCGTTGAAACTAAAATGAGATATTCATTCAGTTCTTTCATGCTGCGCTGCTGCTCAGATGCAGATAATAAAACTTTAAAAATTCTAAATCTTTGTTTTCGTAGGGAAACAACAGCAAAAAAAAAAAAAACACCAACAAACATGTGTTGCAATAACAAAGGAAAAAAAAACATACAAAAGGGCTAAGAACACATTGGGCCTGTATTAAAAAAAAAAGAAAAAACAGTTGTATTGTACATCCTCCATATATTGGTCATTGGCTTTTCGACTGGACATTTTATGTGGTTTGGTTATTTTTATTTTGTTTTCTATGTTGGCTTTAAATCTTTTTGCAATCCTTGTGGCAGCCACACTAACACAATAATACCTTAATAAATGTAAAAAAAACAACAAACGAAATAAAGTCAAACAAAAACAACAACTTGTTACCAATTTAAACACGTTTCTTTTGGCCAAAAGGCTCTTAACTAAAACTACTATAACTATATAATAGCAACTGTGCCAAGTAAGTTGTATGTGTTAGTAATAGTGTTGGCCAACGAAAATGAACCCCTCTTTATTATTGTTTATTTTTTTTCTCATGTTGTTGTATCAAACTGAATTTGGTTATAAGGTTGTTATTGTTCTAAATATTTTGACCACTTGTATCGCTATCATTGTATCTGTCTGTCCGTCCAACTGTCTGTGCCTCTGTCTATCTTTCGCTATGCAAGTTTATGAATATTTTCGTATTTTCATTTTTTTTTAGAAGTTGTATTTGTGTTTCAACATGTGTTCAACATTTTGGACATATAAAATTCCACAAAAATATTTGTGGATGTAGATAATGCTACAACCACTACGACTGCCACTACTACTACTGTCACTACTACTTGAATGGCTCCAGTATTTAGTTCTCTTCTAAACACAGCGCAGCACATTTTTTATTTTTGGTGGCTGGACTGTCACTCAGTCTATTTCATGTTAAAATTCTTTTAGTGTGTTTTTATTTTGAACTAAAAACTCTTATTCATTCATTGTGTTCTGAATAAAAAAAATGTATGATTATGTTGTTTAGTTCTTTAAAAGTTTTAAACTAAATTAATTTTTCTCAAATTTTTAAATTTCGATAAAATTATGAAATATTTCTTGAGCTTTAAATAACTTTATGCACTATTTCAAAGCTTTACAAATATTAAAGTTTCTTAAACTTTTCAAAATTTAAAACATTTAAATAAAACATATCTTTAGAAATTTAACGATTTACTAAATCAATCTGAAATATATTTGAGCTTTCCATAGCTTTATTTACTAGTTTTAAGCTTTGGAAAGCTTTTATCTTCATTAAAATATTTGAGGTATTATTTACTACACATTTTATTACTTTTAAGTGCCTTATTTTTATTCGAAAACTTTTATTTGTAAAATCATAAACATTTTACGTTTTATAAAAGCTGATTTCTTTCCACTGTTTAGACTTTGAAGCTTTTGTATTTTGTTTAATTTTTAACATAACTTTTATTGAAAAGACTTTATCAATATCAGGTTTATTATAATACTAAGTCATTGGAGCTTACATTTTTATAAACATTATAGTAAAGCGTCGGTTATGGTATTGTTGAACTTGAAAGTTTAAATATTTTTTTTTTTTATTTCTTCAGAATCATTTACATTTTTTTTCCTATTAGTATTTGGTCACCTTATCAATAAAAAAAATCATTTAGTCCACTTGTTGCATTAAAAAACAGATTGATACAATTTTTTTTATCAAATTCTTGTAGGTCCATACAAATGATACAAAAAAAAAAACATTTGACTGCTATCTGTATATATGACTGTTGCCTCAAAGCTCTGGTCTATTGTATTCGGTTTAGTATGTCTGTCTATCCGTCCATTCATCTATCTGTTTTTATGTATTTCTATTTTTAATCATTCTTAGAATTTTTTTCAATTATTTTTTTTTTTTTATTTCTGTCTATCCCTTAGTTTTAGTATCGATGGCGATGATGACTCTAGTAGCTTAAGGGAATGTTTGTATTGTTTTGAAGGCATTTTTTCAGTAATTGTTGTAAATATGTTTGGATTTGGAAGTTTTTATTTTGCCAAGTGTTGGAAATCTAGGGATTTTTTCTTTTAAGGCAGAGAATATATATTTTTTTGTAGGTTTTCATTTTTCACCACTAAAGTGATATCTATTGATATTTGATTTGCTTACATATCAATTAGAAAATGGAATTTTAAGTAATTTAGTTCAACTGAAGAGAAAGTTAAAAATATTATTTAAATTTTTTTGGTTAAATAGTGAAAAGAAACTTTTATATATAAAAATAAAAGCTACTGGTTAATTATATATAGGGAAGCTTTTATAGAGCTTTTAATGGTATTAAATGAATTTAATGGTATTATGTTTTTTTTTAATTGGCTCTAGTTAGTGATATAAACAGCTATATTGAAAATATATTCTTTACAACAAATTTTTGGGAGTTTTTAATACTGTGGAAGATATTAAACAATTTGTGTCGAAAAAAATTTAATTTTAAAACTAAAAAAAAAAATGTTTTATAAAAACCGTCCAAAATTTACATTGGTCGTCTTTATAATAATAAATTGTCTTTCAAATAAATCGATTCTTAGTTCATTAGAATGGTTCAAAAGTCAACCATTTTCACTATAAAGTAAATCTTTCTTTTTTAAAAGTATAAGATAAGTTTCATATAAAAATTTCAATTAGTTTAAAAAGAGCTTATTTTGTATTTGTCAAACAACAATTTTTTAGCGTTCTGAAATATTTTATTTGGAAAGATGTAATATGAAAAATAAAGTAAAATTATTATTTTCAGCGATTTCTAACGCATTTTAACAAATTCTGAAAGCTTTCCTTTAGTGTAAATCTTCGAAAGCTTTCAATACTTTTAATATTACCATTTAAAAAGCATTAAGGGCTTTTATTGAAAATTTTAAGTAACAAAATATTCTCAATAAATCTTTATAAATTATATCATCTTTTATCTTTTGATCACTTATTACTTATTTTTAGTAATATCAGCTACATTAAATCTTTTCGAAGTTGTTGTTGTATGTATTATTTTTTAAGCCTTTGATTAAATAAAATATATTCTGAAAAGCTTGTTTAAGAATTAATGCAAACGATTAAATATTAGTTTCCGTTATTTTGCTTTAATTCTTTAAAAGCGTATCAATCGGCTGTGTCATGAGAATCGCATATCGCATATAATTGGTGATTACGATTTCAAATCACACAATAGGTGTGTTGGGGTTCAGAATCACAAGAAAATAGGAGATTTCAAATCGCATGCTTATACCAAAGTGATTTCGTTTATTTTGCACAAACATGGCTTTGAAAAACGATAAGTATGGCGTACAAATAAAATTAAAACGTTTTCTTTTCATTTACAAGATAAAAACTAGTAATATTTTCTACCAATTTTAAGTAAAAATAAGGAATTTAATTCATAATTCTCTTCCTTAATTGTTTTCCCATAATACAAATAGCTGATTAAATTGCAAGAAATCAAAGAAGTAAATCGCATGAACTGCGGCATATACTGAAAGAAATTTGGCGATTTTCAACACGCATGTCAAATGACAATCGTGTGATTTCCATCATATATTTTTTGAATGCAATTTATAATATTTTATAATTTTTAAAATCTTTTTCTAATCTTTTTTTATTATTCGTTTATTCGTTAAAAAAATAATGAAGTGTTCCAAAACTAAAGTATTCAATGCCATTCATTCGAAAAAAGTCATGAAACTAGAGGTAGAAAGTGTAAAACCAACGTTTAGTTTGACTTTCCAAAAATAACCCCTTTATTTCATCAAGTAAATTAAGTTAATTCTATGTATAAACTGTTTAATATTTGTGTAATAGTAAATAAAAAATAAGAATATATTGAAAAATTAGAGTGTCCCTATATTTTCTTCCAACACTGTATTTATTTAATTCTATCCAAATTGTTAATATTTTCTTTTTGTGTACACCAAAGCTTTGAAAAATTCTTCGTTTAGCTCTAAAACCACATTCCATCCATTTTTTTAATAATTATTTATTCTATTATTTTGTAAAGTAGAAAAATATAAATTTAAATGATTGAATTTATGTCTATCTTTGCTTTTTTAACTCTCTACCACCGTCTGCCTGTCTGTCTGTCTTCAAACCGTTACAAGCAAAATCACTTTCAATATGCAACAAACGACGCGTTAATGGCTGGCATTATTTATTTTGAATATTGTTTCAACAAAAAAGGATCATTAAATATGAAAAAAAAACGAAAAACTACCATTTAGTAAAATCAACATAATGCTTATGGAAGTTAAACAGGAAAATTTGTGTCTTTTTACTGTCATCTATCAGCTCGTTAGCCTTAAAGGCACAAAAATAAACAGAAATCGTTGAAAAAAAATTGTCAGTCACTTAAGGAAAGTGGATAAAAAAGTAACAAATATTTTTCCTTCTTTAGGAACATCTGTAGCCAAGTTTTGAAAACTTAAGAAAAAGAGAATAAAAAGAAAAAAACCTAATCCCTCACAATAATGCTCTAAAAATGTTAGACTTTCGATCTAAACTTTACTTACTAAGGCTAAAAGTTGTTGTTGCATGTTAATATGAAAAAAAAAAAAAAATAAATAAATAAATAAAAAATACAAAGTCAACCTTTAAGCTGAGTTTGTTTAAATGTGTAGACAAAAAAGTTTTTGTGCAACATGCAGATGCTGAACAATATTTATGAGCAACAATATTTGGCGTTAATGCATTTTCGTGTTTTAGCATGATTGGATGTATTGTAATTCACGCGCAATTTTTTTCATTTTTTTCTTATTTTTTTGCATTGTAAACCTCATTTCTATTTAACAAGTCATTTCTATAGAAGCAAGTCAATAACGGACATCAAGAGGTAGCAAAGAGTTTGTGTTCTTTTTTTTATTATTTGGCTAAAAACAGAGCATTACTTTTGGTAGTATATATGACGTTGCTGTTGCTACAAATGATGACGGCATGATGTTGTTTTAAAACCATTGACCAAAAACTACAAAAAAGCAAATAGCATTTTTTAAACATACAAATTAAGGAATAATACAAATGGAACTAATGCACGCACTTTTATTAAAAATAGTAAATACTTATTTTAATAAAAATTTTCAGAGTTAAAAAGTGTAGGGAAATTTTTATTTAGGCAAATAAATTTCTGCAGTGAATTCAATAGAAATAATGAAAATACAACTCCGATTTCCCTTTTCGCTCTCCTCTTTACAATTAAAGCGCTCAAGAAAAAAAAACATTTTTTTTTTAGGTAAAAAAAAAATGTGAAATACTTGTGAACTCATGAACACATATTTGCATCTGCTACGGTAGCTTTATAACACTTGAACTATTTCAAATCTTTTGGTTATATATAGTTAGCAGGAACAACAACAACGACAACATCTGTAGCAACAACATTAAAAAACCAAACCAACTTAACATCATCATGGTAAACAGTAGTCGCCGCCGTAACACCAAACAAAAAAATCCTAACAATTGTTTTATATACTTTTTCGTTTTTTTTTTTTAATCGGAGCATATCTTCTCTGAAAAAATAAACCGTATTCGGTACATTAAAATCTTTCCAATTTCAATGGTTATTTTTACCTTTATTTGATATTTTAAGTGTTATGACTTTCATAGTACACACACACACATTCACAAGTTTGAGTTTTATATGTGTGCAATATTTTTCAAAGCACCTACAATTATTTGTTTTCCTTACTTGACCAACTACTGAAAAAAAATGTATCCTATGTTAGTTGCAAACTAACCCAGCAAATTATTGAACAAGTACTTTTAAAAATTCTTTGTGCTTGCACCATTTTGGAAGTTATTATTAAACATTTCTATAAAAGTATTTTTAGCTAGAAAATAAAACTAAAAAAAAACTACGAAATAAATAAGAATTAAAGAATCTTCTTTCCTTTGCTGCTCTTTTTCAAAACAAATTTCTTACATTTAATGACAATTGTGGGTTTAAATCATTGCTATTTCAGCTGGAGGGAAAAATTATTTACTCCTGTATCCTGCAAGTTTACTTTTTAGTAATTTTGTTGAACTCAAACACTTTTTTACAACATTCTGAATTTTGCCCAAAATTTTTTCAATATTCATCTTCTTTAAAAAGAAATTTATGAAAAGTCTTCTAAAAATAGCTAATTTATGAAGAGTTTACTAAAAGTAGCTAACTTATGAGAACTCTCTCATCATCAATAGAAAATTCATGAAAAATTTTTTATTAATAACACATTTATTAAAAAATTTACTAAAAATAGCCCGATTAAGATATTTTCTATAAATAGTAAATAGTATTTAAAAAAAATGATAGTAAATAGTAAATTCTGTGTTTTATTATCGAATTTCTTTGTGATTCAAAGTGTTTTTCATTAAGCACAAAGATTTTTAAATTGTGTATTTCGAAAACAATTTATTTAATATTATTTAAGCTTAATCTCTAAGACTCCTCGCCTCGTAGCAAATTATTTCTCCAATGTGATTGTCCTTCGTTAATAAACATTTTCAAATGTCGCATTATGTTTTGTGGTATCACTATACCATTACTATTTTATATAGATTTCTATTTTATAGACCCATTGACCTCCAACTCCCCCTGAAAGCGAATTTCTCTTTATTTTATTTTTTGTAACAATAACAATGCGTACAACAAATGCGTTACTATTAAACTAAATGTGGCGGCGGTCTAAATCAATTGTTGTTTATATTTTGCAGTTGTGCTTGTGTTATGTGTTTTACTTGCAACAAATATTGTTTGGACTTTTTGGCTAATAATTTGTATTTGTGATATTTGTTTATACGTATTTAGTCTATGTGTATTTAAGAGCAAAAGTAGAGAAAAGCATTTATTGGCATACGTTCGATTTCTATTGTTTTAGAAAATTTGTTATTGTAGCTAATGCCAATTGCTACTTAAATTATATACTACAATTTTACCGTTATCAACAGTAGCTGCTATAGATAGAAGCAAAAAAATATATTGTATATGCCAAAACTGGTACAAATTGTGATACTAATATCGAGTCCTGACCGCCAAAATATCGTAAACGACAACATTTTCGAAATTAGTGTTTTGATAAAAATCCATAATTTAGAATCATTTATATCATTTGTAACAAAAATTTATCGACCTTTCCGGTGTCAATTCAGATTTATTGCGAAAACAATTTTATCGTAAGTGACATTTTTCATACATATAATCATGAGTAAACAAACACAAAAATGCTTCTCCTGTAAAGAGTTTTGTTTTTTGCACTTACAACATTTTCGCGGTTAAGGCTCGTTATGTCTGCACGCTCTCATAATGTGGTAGACAATGTTTGTTAATTTTTTTTATTGAAATATATAAAAAATTATTAGGTTTTTATGTAACAGGATTAAAATTGTAGTTAAGAAAACTAAAAGTGGGTCAAATATTTGGAATATCATTAAAATTTTCTCTTTTTTTTGTTTAATAAATCAGTGATAGTTAACTTATTTTACAAACGCAGATGCTAAATTTAAATTTATAATTAAAAATATAGTATTCTTTTAACACTCTGCTTATGATCTCTTCTTTATTATCTTAATTGACATATGAAATTTCCTGACACTTTAACGCTAGCAGCTATCATTATGTTTTCATTTAACAATCTCCAAATCATTTAAATTCACATTTAAGACAACGAGAAACATCTTTAGAATGAATCTGCTGCCAGTTTTAGTGCTGCTTCCTAATAATTTCAATCAATTAACTTTGATGTGTCATTTAATCGTTGTGCATCATTCAAATTGACATTATAAAACTGCTTTTGGTTATGGAAAATAGCAACAACTACAAACTAAATTTAACTGCCATTTCAAATTGTTGTTGTTGTTGTTGCTGTTTGGAAGTAAAGTATATTAAAATTTATCACGTGTTAAAAAATTTCAAATCAATTAATGCAATGCATTGCAAATTTGTTGTCGTTTATTGCAACAGCCAACAACAGTAAACCAAGTGTTGCATCTGCAACACTTATTAGCGTTTGTTGGACAAAACTATAACCGATGATGAAGATCTTATAAATCAGTAAAAAATAAAAAAAAAAAAAACATGATACTAATAATATCTATACATACAAGCAAAACTTTACTACTAAATGTTATGCTGTAGTGATCAAACAAACTTCAATAGTGTGTAACCGAAATTATGGCTACTTTAGCTTTTGTACATCTTTTCAAAGATGTTACTGTGCTATCGGCATAGAAACCATCAAAAAACCATCAATCAACTATGTAAAATAACACTTGTTGCTGTAGCTGTTGCTTGTGTCTCTGTGTTGCAGTTATTATACATACATATGTATGTATGTTTGTACCATATGTGTGTATGAAGAAGTTTATTTTTTCTAGTATTATTTGTAGAATTTGTACGCAATTTTAAGTCTTGTTTCTTAATGTTGATGTCATTTTATTGGTCTTATGTTAACTGATGCCGCACAATTTAGACATACCTGGCATGTTATTAACTAATTACAGAGACTAATCTAATTTTTAAGCAACACAAAAGACATCAAATTGCCGCCGCAGTTGAAAAAGAATATGCGAAATGAAAAATGATTTATGCTGGAATCTATGTGTTAAAGGAAACATTTGAAGTGTTTATTTCTTTGGACTTGTTGTTGTTGTTGGAATGCAACGACATGACAGATAGGCTACTTTTTGCATGAATTGAGAATTTTCATTTATAGGAGTATATAAATATATAGCATTTCTCTGATCATTTTATATACCCGAAAAAGGTTTTTATTGTAAAGTTAAATTTTAGAAGCTGTTCTACTTCCGTCACATTTTTGTTTGAAAATATTTTAGAATTTTTTTGAAAGTCTTATAGCAGTTGAATGGCCTTATTTTAATATAATAAGAAAAAGTCCACAATGTAAATTATTTTATAGACTTCGAGTGCAAAGTAATGCTCCACAATATGATCACACTTCTTGCGGTACTGTAAGAGGGAGCCACCTTTCGATTTCGGGTATTATCGTAAGAACGATTTCGGGTATTATCGTAAGAAAGTGGGAGTGCAAATAAATTATTATTTTGCTGAAATCCCAAACCCAAAGTACTATTGATAATTTAAACGTCAAAGAGTGAGTATTAGCTTCTTGTGAAACTTATTATCATTATTATTGTAAAGCATTTTAATTGTATATATTTTTTTAATAATAAATGTTTTTAGCTTTCTAAAACTAGATTTATTTTCTATTTTCATTTCAGGTAAGTGATGACCAGGTCATTTTTATTATTGTAACTCGAATATAAAATAAAAGTGAGTAATAGAGTTTTTTACTATAAATTGTAAGACGTGTTTGATTTTCAAATTAATGGAAATTGATACTAATGGGTTATTATTTTAGTTGATTCTATGGTTGACACTGAATGCTGTCAATCTTTTTAACGAATAAGTCCCTTTTATATTACTGTTTAATACGATCAACAGTTATGGAGATATGAACCACTTTTTCCGAAAAATTTAAGATTTCAAAAAATCATAACATTTCGAAACAATTTGATTACATAATTTTATTAAACTCGATGGGGAGAATAAAATTAATAAAAAATGGGCTTAATATCTCTATAATTGTTGGCCGTATTAAAAAGTCTTGAGAATAATTTTAATAAAAATTTACGGATATATTTTTGAACAAAATCAGACAAGTAATTTACGAGATATGCTTCAATATATAGTCCAACATCTTTAATAGAGTGAATTTGAAAAAAAGTAAATTAGAGGCTTAGTAAATACCGTGTATCTGACTTGACTGAGAAATCCCTTGCCGCAGAAATTTGTTTCATTTTATGACTCTGTGTCATTCTTGATCACTTGAATTTTGATCACTTTCAATTTTCTATTATTTTTTACTAAAGAGAAAAAATCAATTAGTTGACTTTCAATTAACAAAAAAATTATAAAATATGAATAAAAAATATCAAGTGATGATTTAAATAATGGAATATACGATTTTTTTAATAGGTTAAATTTCAATGAATATAATAATTGAATATGCATCGTTCGTAATTAAAATTGTATTGCCATTTTTTTATTTATTTGTAGAAATAATTGAAACCATTTTAAAATCATGACTAATAATTTAGTTATTTCTTTGTTTAATATTTGTTTCTGGCATAAATTTTATATTTCTTTTAAGTGTATCAAGTGTATGTATTATAAAAGTCTTCAAACATTAGTTTGCTCTAATATTATTAACAACTAACTAACCAATCATTAGTAATATTCATAATACAGTGTTATAGGGTACAACTAAGTAAATGAGCCTTGAATAAGCTTAAACATCTTTACTCCATAATGAAGATGATGACAACAACGGCGACATCTTTTTATTTGTGGCGTCCAATACCATGTAAATATTTCCACTCAGTTTCATTGACTTGCAATTCCTCATCAACTCTCCGAATGCAGCTCATGAACATCGATGATCAGCACAAACTTGAAAAAAATGTATTTTTCTTGTTTTTGTTTAAGTAAAGAAGAGTGGCTTGTATTTAAAGCAGGTGCCACATTATTTTTCTTAAGTCTCTTTTTAATATTTTTTGTTTGGTTTCTAAACTTTTGTGCTCATTGACTGGCAATAACTGCAACTTACTACCTTTGCATAATGGTCAGGGCAAACATAAACATAAAAAATGTGGCATCTACCTTAGTTATACATCGAAATAAAAAAGAAGTCAATGTAAAACAAAAAAACTTAAACCTGCAAAAAATGCTGTTTATTTCATCTTGTAGAAATGCTTAAGCTTATGTTGCACATGGTTACATAGGCTTCTGCTCATATGCATAAATGTTGCACACTCGCATCTATAGGTAGGTAAATTTTAATGAAAAGTGACATTTCACGCATGCGCGTCTCTTTTCATTTACAGCTAAGGTAGTGGAGCAAAATCAAACAGGCGTATAATGGAAAATAAAGACTTTTTTCAGAAAGAAAAGAAAAAAAAAACTGAAGAAGAATGATAAAGTCAGGAAGATGTTGATGATGATGACGATGGCAATGCCTAGTGGTGTAGAAAGACTCATTTAGTTGATTTAAACGAAACTGTCACTTGTTCATGTAAAATACCTTAAAGCAGCATCAACAGCACTAAGAAGAAGAACTAGAAGAAGTAAAGTACTGCTACTTGCGAAAAAAATAAACTATTGCGTTCTTTTAAAACATTTGTTGCAATATTGGTGTTGGTGGTGATATGAAATATGTGGCAAAGCAAAGAAAACTTAAAATATATACGAATGTGTCAACTATTCGTTTGTTCTTTCAGTCTCGAATATATAAAATATGAGTTGGTGTTTTGAGACATCCGTCATTTTCATATTGTTGTTGCAGCTATTGTTGCATTTATGACTTTCTTAGCTACTATTAATTGTTAAGAGCGTGTTGCGAAGATGCTGCCGCTGTTAAAGAAAAACTACATGAGTTAGTTGATGCTGGTGTTGCCTATGCAACACATGCACCATATTTTCTGTTGTCTAAAACTTTTATGAAATGTTGTTTAGTGCCGAGTCGTTATTTATACAAACATATGTGTGTAATATTGTTATTTATACAATAAAATTTACTAAAAAAAATAAAGAGAAACACTGCATGTTTATGCAACGGCCAGAAGCTAGTAGATGTCACGCTTTCAAAAGATAGACAGACATTTCAGGCCGACAGCTAGTCAAATGTACAGGTAGACCACTACTATGTAATATTATTGCTACGAGTAAACGTAATAGCAACTGTAATAGGTTAGAAAAAGAAACGTTTTTTTTTTAGTTTAATATTTTCTTATCGTAAACTTAAAACAAGAAGTTTTATTGTGATCGCTAGTTTAACATTTTAATAAAAAAATTAAAAAAGAACGAAAAAGTTACATAATATAAGATGAAATTTATTTTATAGTAGGACATTAAAGTTTAAAAAATAAAATTTATGCCAATCCTTAAAAAGAATCATAATCAAATACAAGTCCATTTTTGCAATATTAAAGGTCAGAATGATTTTATATTTCACATTATCAAGTAGACATTGTCTTAAGGAAGTACTTAATGGTGAAGTTCTTTTTTCAACTTTATACTTCTTATACATTGCTTTTGAAGTACTTCCCTTAAAACTATGTTTATACAATTTTTAAACAAAAATTCGGCTTTAGCCTTATTTAAAAAATAATGAAAATGCATTAAAATTTATAAAACTTTAATTTTCTTAGAAATTATTAAGCATTTTTTCCCGCTAAAAAAATCATTAATTCTCACTTTTTTGAAAGTAATTATTAAAAGATTTCAAAATATGCTCTTTATTTTACTTTTAAAGTGGTGAAAATGTTCTTTTTTAGAAGCTCCTGAACTTCTTTTTTGTTAGGTAGACATTAAATTTTGTTGAACCTTGAAAAGCTCGAACATCGAACCATTTACACATTTTTACAGTTAACCAGAAAAAAAAGAATATCCAAATATGTCAATAAGATCCTGAACTTGTGATCCAGAAGTAGTGCAAATTCAGATCATTTCCAATGAATTTAACATGGGCTTGTCATAGGAAGATGTCATGTCAATGAAGTAATGAAGAACTGATTCTTTGGATTTTGCTTTTTATCTCTGCAGGGAAATTAAATGGAATTTAAATATAAACTAAAAAATTTTTTAAACAAATAAATTTTTCGTGACAGATATTTGAAAAAAAAAAAATGATCTTGTTGGATGTTGTTTTTATTACTTTTTAAGATCCTGAAAATATATGTCTATTGATATTTTGGAATTAGTGAATAAAAATGACTTTTGTTTATTTTTGCTGGGTAATAAAAATACGTTTTATTCTATGTGATTGTTATAAGAATATAGGTCAGCAATTGTAATGGTAGCTCTAGATGGGTTGTTACATTTAAGAGAACAATATAATGTCAAGTTGCTAACAAATTCTATTCAAATATTTTCAAGATTCAGTGTCGAATTGCTAGGATTCTAGAATGTGAATGAGATTCTTTAATTCACTCTAAATAACAAAAACAAATTTAGTTTAAAATTTAAAACAAAGCTAATAATTAAATTTTACGTTTTCAATACCAACAATTTTTTATGCAATTTTTTTAAAAAAAATTCGCATAAAAAATTTTTTTCAAAAAATTTTTATCAATAACGTTTATTTTACTGAAAATTTTGTAATGGATATATTCTATCAAAATCAATTCTACCAATTTTTTTTTCAACTTTTTTTAACCCTAAATTTTTTAAATAAAAGTTATTTTTATCGAGAAAAATCCTCTGTTAGATGTATTTTTAACGAAAATTCTGAACTAAAAATTGTTAACCGAATTTTCCTATTTCTATTCTATAATATTACCTAAAAATATATTTTAGACAAAAACATATTTTATGTTTCACCGAAAATTTTTCTTTTTCTACTATAAAATAATCTAATACTAAGTGACTGGAGTAAAGAAGATCACTACTCGTTGTAGTGAAACCGAGTCGAGTATCTGGTGGGAATCGAACTCATAACAGAATACTTTTATTGAAAAAAAATTTAAAAGAATAAACGATTACTTAAATTATTTGTCCAAAATTATTTCCTTGAGTAATATTGACTAAATTTATTAAATTTTTTCGCCAAATTTATTTTTAATAAAAAAAAAAAAAATAAATTAATTAAAATTGTTTAACCAAATAATTGCAATAATTTTCCACCAAACATTTTTAACATAAATAGAGTTTATTCATCGAAAATGTGTCAATATTTTTTCCAGATAACTTTTTATTTAGAATTTGAATTAATTTTTAAAATATAAATTTCTCATTTTCTTCTACAAGAGGTATTAATAATAATTATTTATTTTATTTTTTTTTATTACATATAAAAATACTTATTCCACAAAAATTTCATATGCGAGATAATCTTTCTATATTTTGAGATTAGGTTTTTTATTTACATCCTTTTCAGGTTTTTGTAGTAAAAAATTGAAAATTGCTTCATAAGCAATTCACTTGTATATTTTCTTCCATATCAGCTGTTTATCTAAATAAAATCCAATTTAATTATAATTAAAATAAAAAAATAAAAAACAACAAAACTAAATGTATAATTTTGATATCAATGCTATTTGTTAGTAGGTATATTTTAGTCTTTACTACAAACGTATTTAGACCAAATCTAAGATAAAATATTAACAAAGCTTTTGATTTGTAACCGCAAAATGTTGCAACAGCAATAGCACAACTACTGTAAAACATAACTTCAAGGCTTCTTTCTATTTAGAAAAATATTTGTCTGTATGTAAATTTGTGGTAGCTGACTATTGTATATTGTATCTAAATAAAACAAAATGTTGTTATTCCTTTGAAAAACCAAAAACGAAAAAAGACAAAAAAAAAAACTAAAACACATATGGAGGAGATACTCATATGGTCGTTTATACTCTAAACTGTTGACTGTCTTAACACTCGAGTGCTGGCAAGTCCATCAAACGACACCTCATATGGTCATGTAATATTTTATCTAAGTTTTTATTTATTTTTTTTTTCTATACATATGTATATGTAAAGATCTAGGTAACATGTAATATTTTATGTGTGTCTGTATGTTTCATTTTTTTTTGTTTTGTTTTCTCTTTTTTACATGCCACATAGACAAGTGGTCTCTCGTTTATATAAGTTTTTAAGTGTATTTGTGTAATATTCATATCATATGCAAAATATGCAATTCAATGGTTGCATGAATGATGCATAGTTAGATGGATAGATGAATGTTGTTGGTTGCAAGAATGACTTTAGATGGATGTATGCTTATCCTGGTTTGGAAAGTTTATTTGAAATGCACTTGCTGTTGTTTTACACATTTCTTCTTTTTGTTGTTGTTGCTCAAATTTTCCTTTTTACTGTCAATGTTGTTGCAGAAGAAGAGGATTAGTAGCACATTGTTGTTTTAGTTGCTGTTTTATTGTTGAACATCATTTATAATGTTTTGTTTTATTTAAAATTTTTACTTTTTATTTTTTATTTTTTTTTCGTTTTACTACATGTTTTTGCTAATGGTTGCCGATGTAATAGTTTTGCTTGCTTGTCTTTTTAACAGGAAAATTGATGTTAGAAATATGCGTTGACATGCGTGGCTAATCGTCAAAAGTATACCGACGCCTTGAAACATTATTCAAATTGATAGAAAGAGAAAAACGTTGGATTTTGTTAGCTGACTGCTCCTTTTAAAGTATTTATAATGTTTTTTTTTCTCTCTACTGTTTCAACTTCCTTTCGAACGAACAGTGGTTGAAGAATTTGTAAATGTGATCATTCGAATATTGAATACGAATAATTGTTCGACATATTTAAAAGTGCTACTTCGAATAATGAAACAAAACGAATATTTTTTTTTTTAACTAATAAAGTATTTAAAAATATTGTACTTTACCACAATTTTATAAATATTAATTGTATAAATACCATGTTATACAATTTCTAACTATTTTCATTTACCAGTAGATTTTCTTACGGCCCTGTGACCATTTGATCATCCAAAATAATAACCTTCATTTATTTATTGGATTTATTTCCTTAAATAAATATTTTTTGTCCATTGCTAGTTATATTATTAAAATAATTGTAATTAAGCTGAATTTCTGGTATTTGTGTAAGACACACACAAAGTATATTTAAGATAAAAATTTAACAAATTTAAATAATAATAGTAATAATAATAGTAGTAATAAAAATATAATTTTCCCCTAAAAAATTTCACTAAAAAATGAATCACTGAAAAAATTTTACTCAAAACAATTTTCTCTGAATAAATTTCAAAAGAAAAAAATCACTGAAGAGTTCCACTAAGAATTATTTATTTATTTATTTTTTTCGGAAAAATTTCCGCCGAAGCTAATTCTCATTTTAAAAATTAGTTTTACTTAAAATTTTTTGATCAAAATCAGTGCTGCCTGTTTAGCCTTTTTTAGATTAAATCCAGCCTTTTTATTTTGCATTTAGCTTCAAAATTTTCGTTTTAGCTTCTAGCTTTTTTCCTAGCCTTTTTTGATGCTTAATATAGCTTTAAAAAGGTTGAAAATATAAAAATATATAATTTTTTTTAAAATCACAAATTTAAGCATTTTTGTGTATTAATTCGCTCAAAAAATCAAAATTTGTTATATATAGCGAATATTTTCACCTGATTCATTCTAGGAGGAGAATAGTAACTATTTATGTTAAATTTATAAATTCACTAATATATCTTCCAGAAATACAAAAAAATAATGAGAACTAAGAAATACATATATCTTAAAAAGACAATATATTAGATTTTTTATGGCATTATTTTTTGAGGCATTTAGCAAATTCTGACCTTTTTTGCTCAAAATTATTTCCGCTAATTTATTTTCACTTAAAATTTTTGTAAAATCATACAAATAATTAAATCAGAATTCTTTTCAGTCCTTTTCTTTTTTTTTGCCATAAATTTTTCTCTTTAAAAAAACCCCAAAGATCACTGTTTAAAAGCATTTTGTTTTCATAAATGCAGGTGGTTTAAATAATGTTTTATTTTTATATAAACATTTTCTTATACATTTTTTGCTACAACTTGACTTTTTGAATTGTGGTCGCTGTTATGTTATGGAATGACTGATCAACCAGTGATTTGATGTGATTTCCTGACACAACTATACCGGATTTTGATATCATTCTTTTTGTGCAACACAAACTTTTTATAACAGTATCATTTTTTTTTCTCTCTTCTTCCAATCCAACCTCTTCATAGAGAGACACTTACACTTGCTACAAGAATGTTTACCAAGCACTTGCAACGAATAACAGCAACTGAAAGTCAACAAAATATTAGTTGAACATTAAACTGTAACGAATGGCAAATACGCGATTTTCTTGTTATTGTGGTGGTGGTGGTGGCAGTTAGTTATTGTCGTTAGTTGTTGTACTTTAACTACAACAACAGCCAGTAAAGAAAAAAATATATAAATTAGATAAAAATACAAATTACAAGCGGTTTTGCTTAAAGCATATTATTAAAATAAGAAAAATAAAAAAAAATTACGTCCCTCCAAATCTCCTCTAGATTTCCTTCATGTTTTGTTGTGGTACTAGGCTTAAAATATAACTCCTTCATAAGCTAAACATGACCATCCCATAATATTACTAGCATACTGTACATGTGTGTGTGTGTGTTTGTCTGCATCTTTTGTAGAGATCTTGCAACATTGATTTAAATATGAAAATCATGGCTAAAAGCTAAAAAAAATATTATGAAAAACAGAAACAATGCTTAACAAAAACACAGAACAACAAATAAAGTACAAAAAAAGTTCGAAAAAAATAAAACAAAATAGTTGCGTTGTTGTAATAATAATGATAATAATAATGCGTACATGATTTAAAAAATCTGATTACGCTTATGGGCACACACTTGTATATTCACAAACAAAGATATTGCACTTATTATGACAAAGGTAGCAGATAATTAAAGGAATTAAATCTTTAATTTTGATATAGAGAAAAGAATTTAAAACATCAAAGACAAACGGTAAACGCTATGAATTTTTGGAAAAATTTGTTTTTAAGGAAAAGAGTAAAATGCAGTTGTAATAGTGTAGAGTATAATCACATACACTTTTGACTTATATTGGACCATTTCATTCAGGATTATTTAGGTTATAATTTGTGTGTTAATTTAATTTTATAGTTTGTTAAATTATTTTAATTCTTTTATAGCTCTGCTTTCCTTAACATCATTCCTAGTTGTTTTTTATTTTTTTCAGTCTTATATTCTGCATCGATCATGTAAATACAGGACAACAGTTTATTAACAAAAAAAGAAGAAAAAAAACAAAACAAGCGTAACCAACAATTCATAACTTTATTTTTGATCTTTAGTTATGTTTTTAATACATATTCTTTCTTTTTTTTATATAAAAATAGAAATAATAGCCTTAAGCTAATATTTTAATACGTTTTTAAGTAAAATAAAATTTAATTTACGTTTTTCCATATACCACTTAAAATTAATCCTTGAGGAAACATTAGTATTATTATAAAAAAAAAATAGTAACATTTAAGACAAACTCATTTGATTACTTCAGCTTTATAATTGTTGTATATAGATATTAAAAAATTACTCTGTGACCTTTGACCCTTTGAACTAAGGTATAGTTAATTTAGGGTAATTGTTTTATTTTTCAAATTAAAAGAAAGGCTTTACAAATGGTTAATAAATTATAACCATAATAAATAATAAATTCAATCGATTTATGTTTTTCAAGAAATATATTGAGATCATTTTTACATTCAATTGCTTCCCGGACGATCGAAACAATTCCAGCAAAAACTAATATTAACATAATATTTTCACTATTTTTTTACATAGTTTATACAAATATCGATCCATCATTAATCCAAAAATCAATTAAAAATCTTTACACATAAATTTTTGGCAATTTTTCAAAAATAAACAATTAAGAAATCGGACTTCATTAATAGATGTTGGTCCCACTGTGTGATTTTTTTTTTAATTTGAATAACTTGTAAATGTTTAACAGGACATACTGTTATTTTTAATTTAAATAAAATATGTGCTGTACTTTATTTAAAATTACAATTTGTAATTAGTAATCGATTTCTCTTATAACAGGTGCCGAAGAAATATTTTCTCATAAACAACATAAAATTCAAAAGAACTAACAAATAAGATCTTAAGAATAGAAATATTTAATTTTCTCTTTGTACCGATCAATGATAAAAATTTATTAATTGTAGACAAACTGGTCGACCTCTATCATCTCTGTTAAGACATTGCTAGCAATTGGATGATAGTTTTATCCACTATCAGAAAAATGACTCCTTTTAGTATTATCAATATATTATCTTCTGGATAGTAAACAAAATGACAACAACAAATTGCATTAATTTATATTTTTGATCTACTCGATTTTTCGATGAATGTGAAGAAAATGTTGATATTTAGTTGACGTCTTACTGTTAAAGGCATATGATCGAATTAAAGCTGAATATAAAAGAAATAAAAAATTAAAATAAATACCTTAAATAGTGTCACCCAAAAAACATCCAAAGATTCAAATTCATTACTATAAATGACTCTAATTCGACACCCAAATAAAGCACTTAATAGTATAATAAAGTGAAAGAACTGCTGCACACTTCTACTTTAATTACGAAATTGTTTATACTAATTAATTTTTAATTGATTTAGCTTTAATCATAAAAATTATAACAATAATTGATTTTATTATTAATGATTTTTCTCAAATAGATATTATGAGCTCAAAACGTTTGAAAATTGTCCTAAGTTTATTTTATTTCTATATTTTTTATGGAAAACATTTTTATTTTTCCTTATATTTTTTAAGAGCTGTCACTTTATTTAAAAGATCATTCTGAAATTAATTAAATTTCAATTCCAATATGAAATATTATTTTCTGTTATTGAAAATTACAATTTTTAATGTTTGTAAATTTAAAGGGGTGATCAGATTTCATTATTCACAGGGTGAAAGAAAAAGAAAATAAGAATTTTAATACATATTTTAACATCATGACGATAAAAAAATCCACGTGTATAATAACTTCTTGTGGGATCCAACCAAGTCAAAATCCATTCAATAATTTAATTTAAGTAAGGAGAAAATTTTTCTTTTCTCTTAAAACACTTGCAGCCAATGACTGATGTTTCTTAGAGGGTTAATAATGCGTTTCGTGCTGATAATGGCTGTTCATTGTAGTCATAATGTTCGATATAATCTATTTTCATGTAATTATAATTACAAATCTGGAAAATACTTATTACTAGTAAACACATATTCAGAAAAGTGTGGGATTTAAAAAAAATATTACAAATACAAGTAAAGAAAAATTTGAAATATATTCCAGATTTATTAAATTTATTATATATTACTACAAAAAGAGAACTTCTAAAATGTATTTTATTCATATCAAAATAGTCTTAAAATTGAAAAGTATTATTCATGCTAAAAAAAAAATAACTTTAAAGTAAAATAAACTTAAAACATTGTATCAGCTAATTACAAAATTTCTAACAATTGGGTACGAAAATAATGTCACTCTATTGATAAAATATGTTGTCAAAAATAAAATATGCAAAAATATGCTATGAAAAATCGATGACAAATTGCTTAAAATTGTCTGATAAAATATAAAGGATAAAAATCCATATGATTTTTTTGTGGTAGCTTTGTTTTTTTTACAACTTAAATAATTCAAAATCTAATTAATGTTACAATTCCCAAAAAATATCATTTAATAAAAATAAAACTCTTTAATTTTTTTTTTTTATTATCAATCAATTTTTTTTCCGTAGTCTGAATGGAAATACTGTAGTCGAACAGTATTTCCATTCAAAAAAGTGTTTATTGCAAAGAAAATTTATTATTCTATTAAAAAACTTCTCATGATCTTTGTTATTAAATAAAATGTATCGACACATGTTGAACTTCTGTAAAATGCACTTTGTAAGAATAATCATGCAGGATCAGCGGAATATACCCCAGAATGTTTTATGAAGTAGTAACCAGCATTATTTTATGTATGATTGGTGGCAGTAGAAATATTTATTAAATTTTATAAAATAATACATAATACAGTGTGACAAAGATTTAACGAAACCAAAACACAAGCTGTAGTGTAATAAACTCGCATACTATGAATATCAACATGTAAAGGGTTTATTTAAACTTTTAATATCTCCATAACTGTTGAGCGTATTAAGAATATTGAATTGAGGAGTATTTTAATTAGAATATTTTGACATTTTGTTAAATAAAATTAGACAAATCGTTTTTGAGATATTCTTTTACAGATGATGCAACACCTTAACTTTACAAAGAACTAGAGTCGAATTCGAAAAAAAAAACGGTTTAGAAGCTTAGTACTAGTATTAATAATACCATATATCCGTATTAGCATTAGTATTAAATTTAGCATGAATGATAAAAGTTGGAAAGATATAAACCCTTTAATTCTACTACACAGAAAAAAGTCAAATAATTTTATACCAATTATAAAGTTAGTTATATTAGTAATAATAATAATAATAAAATTAAATTCCAATACAAAGTTAATTAATAATTTTATTTGAAAATAATTTGAAATATTTTCTTCTGTATATTTTCCAAATAAATTATAATTTTTTGTTTTGCTATAAGTTATTTAAAATATTTTTTAATGTAATTAAGGGAACATTATGTAATGTAATTATAGAAAAACCAAATAAATTTATGGTTGAATTATTATCTCAGTTCCGAATGTTTTAATTACTACTGTATAATTTAAATTTTTCTGCAAATAGTAAAATGTAATTTTTCAAAATATACTTGTATTTGGCTACATATAATTTTCCCCATGTCCCCACTAGTAAGCAGACGTTTGCTTAAGATCCTTTCATATTCACATTATGCTATATATTATATTATCTTGATATTTTAAGTTTGAAGTAACATTTTTCAACAATTGTATTCTTTAAATATTGTCCCACTGTAAAATATATGTATATTTACAATAAAAATGCCCTCCACATGCATCTTAATTATAGTGGTTTTGGTAATATTTGATAGTGATGGCTTTTTGCAAGAGTTTAGAGCTTAGAATTAGAAGAAAATTGAAGCGCCATGCCTTATGGCATATGCAACACAAACAATAACAAGAATATACTTATACATATACAAAAGCTATATTTGTATTATTCTATAAATGTGTTATAAGCCCGGGGTTTTTGTCTAAAATGGAGCCAAGCTCATTTTTTATTTTTTTTTGTTAAAAACTTTCTTATAAATACTCTATAGCATTTGCCGGCAATTTGAAACTATAAAGTCTACTAATATTTAGTTTGATGGTGGCGGCTTTCTTTAAGCCAACACACTTATATACATATACAACCAGTATTATTTTTGATGTTGCATCTTTAGCTACTGCTTGGGCTACAGATAAGCAAGTTGGATTGTTTTTTTATTCTAGCTTCTAGTTTGGCCACATTTCACCATCATTTAAGCAATATGTCATTATACAGTTGCTTATGTTTTTTGTTTGTTTGTTTGGTTGGTTGGTTGCTGGCTGCTGCATCTTGGCAATCATACAAATCATAATAATTTACAACCATTCATTTAAGCCATAATATTATGGATGCAAAGTTACATATGTGAATGATTCATTTTCCATGTTAAAACATAGATTCAAACACACATTGTAGTAGGCAGGCAGCCAGGCCAGCAGTCATCCTAGATAGCTTAAGAAGAGGGGAACCTTTCGGATTTATAGCTGCCTGTCTGTACTACTACCAACTACCAACAGCATTATAAGTATAAAAGGTAATTTCAGTTTAGCTTTAATTTCATTATAAATTCTAAATGCGAAAGTAGTTGTAATTGTTGGCTGAATGTAACGGTTATAGTTTGCTGTCTCCATTCTTTATGCTTTTGTTTAAGTGTGTATGAGTTTAGGTGCAACGCTATTCTCTTTATTGTAATAATAATTCTTTTTGATTTTTTTTCTTCTCTGCTTTTTTAGTTTTTGATTATAATTATTGGGCTTCTGTTCCAATTTAAACTTGTACTACTATAACAACAACTAACAATAAAGCTGTTGCTTTTTTCTCTCCTACTTTGAACTACTATTACTTTTACCTCTGTTGCAACTTGCTAGTTGTTATTTGGCGTTTTTGCTTTTTTAAATAGATATGTGTTGTCTGCTTAGTTTTGTCTTAGCGACTGCGTGTAGCACCCTCCTGTTGTTGCTACTGCTACAAAGTTGTTTATTGCTTTTATTTTCTTTTCCCTCCAATGTCAGTAGTTTAAAATTATTTTTCATTTGTGCGTTGCCTTTGGCCAAGATTTCTAATTTGTCGGAAGTTTTATTTTATTTTATGATTTGTATTTCTTTATCTTATTTTTCTGTTTCTTCGATTGCATTTGCAGTTGTTATTATATTTTGACATGTTGCAGAAATCATTTTATTGTGTTTAAAATTATGGCTTTAAACATGCGTGCGTTTAAATGGCTGTTGGTTGCTACTTTTGTTTTTCTTTTTCTCTTCTATGCCATAATAAAATCTAGTTTACATTTCCTTCTTTGTATTCAGGTTTGTAAAAAAGCTGTAAATAAATAACCCCTGCTTAAAAGCTGTAGAATTATGAAAAATCGACAAATATATAAAAAATCACAGGTTAAAGCAAACGATTAAGTGTCAGATATTTAGATTTATATTTATGTGATATATGGATGTATGTATTGTCGTTTTAATTATAATTTCGAAGGGATTTTAAAGTAAGAAGATTTATATAAGATTTGACACATTTAAAATGCTTTGAAAATGTTATAAGTAAACGACTTGAACATTATTTCTGAAAATATTAAAAGATCAGACAAAGGCATTGATAGTATTATTACTTCACTAGTAACATATTATTGTTAATACGATTTCTGGCTCATCATTATCTCTAACTTTTTTTCAAATATTGATTTTATTATGTTGATATGTATATTATGATATAAATTCTCGTTATTTGTTTGTAATTTTGACACCATAAGCATAATGGGTTAATTTTACATTTATTCAAATAGTAATTTGAACATTTTTTAAATCTTTATCATAAACTCAGGTAAGAAATATTTTCCAAATGTTTCTCTTAATTTTCAGTAGTAAATGAAAAATATTATAAAACTGA
Source organism: Phormia regina (assembly GCA_001735545.1). Classification (NCBI taxonomy): domain Eukaryota; kingdom Metazoa; phylum Arthropoda; class Insecta; order Diptera; family Calliphoridae; genus Phormia; species Phormia regina. Next base: position 29,007 of record MINK01001224.1, read on the forward strand.
ACCTTGGCCTTTAACGTGTACGTTTATATTTTTAAGCTCGTACATTAATTAGTTTAAAGGATTTAATGTTCATCACCTTCTTATACTAAAAATAAGTACACAGAAAAAAATACCTCAAATTATTTTTTAATAAAATTATTAACTAAATTTGTATTGGAGTTTAATTATATTATTTATTAATATAATTAATTTTCAAATTGATATAAATTTATATTTTAAATAAATAAAATCATTTAAAAATTAATTAATATTACAAATTTCGTAATTGAAGTCGATTTTGACTTTTTTCTGTGTACTACTATATTATTTGTATGCAGTTTATTTAAACAGTACTTACACAGAAAAAATTATTACCGTCTTTTTTTCAATTAACACAACTGTTTAAATTTTTATCAAAATTTAATGAATATATGCAAGTAGAAATAAAATAAAAAATAAAATTTGGTACGATTTGTTTCTCATAGATATTTTTAATTCATTCAATCATCTAATTGATTGATTTAATTAATTTATTAATTAGGAATTTTTTTCTGTTTTGTATTTTTTATAG
>MINK01001242.1:9278-21683 GCA_001735545.1 Phormia regina
AAAAAAGGAAGATGTTTTTCATATTGTTTTCGGTTACAAGACACGTTATTTAGTAGGCGAAATTTTTTGCTGGTAATCCTCTACAAACAAACTAAAAATGAACTTAAACTGAAGTAGTAACAATAACTGAACTAGTATTGATTTTGGAACTAAACTATGAAAATATATTATTATTATTATTATAGAATTATGTCTTAATTATAAATTTGGAGTAGTTGTATATACTTTCAAAATGCAAAGAAATATTAAGTGGCTACTTTTACCCAGTATTTTATTTATCTCGATTACATAATCTTCCATTTGAAGTAATTTATGATAAGAAAATAGAACTTATCAATAAGCTCATCATTTTGAACAATATCAATCAGATGGCCCCAATTAACAATATTTCAACACTTGTTTTTTGTACTAAATATCTTGAAGTTGACCGTTTTTTTTTTAATTTATTATAAACGAAATTACCAGAAATTATTTGTAAAAATTTTCCCAATTCCGTGAACTTTAATTATTTTACAATTACGTCCATATCTTGGCGAAACATAAAAATTGGAAAACATAAACATTCAATTTGAAAACATATTTGTTTTGATATCTTTCAAAATTATTTTGCATCTCTGATTCATAAAGTTGTTAATGAACTTTGTACACATGACAGTTTACATGTTTGCCAAAAGAACGCATTTTTTATTTATTTATTTGTTTACTATTATTTACAAATAATTTCTCTTAGTTAATGATAAATAAACTACAAGATACTTAGACACATGAATAAAGTATCTTGTATCTAAATTTCTATCGTAAAAAAACAATGAAAACGTAAACAAACACTGAAATATTCTAAGCATTAGACATCGTGCATTAAATATTGTTATCATAACCATGTTTATGGGCCATCAACAAAATTGGTAGTATAGTATTCGTATAACAATCTTTTCTAATATTTATTTTTATTTATTATGTTTTTTTTTTTTTTGTATTAAAATAAAAAGCTGTAATCAAAACCAATCAATTTGAAGATAAAGTAATAAAATTACGTTTCTTATCAAAATAAAAATATAAAAAAAGAATTGATAACAGAGCAATTTCAAATGATATTTAGTATATAAAGTTTTTAAACAAACAGTTTGGAATCATAAAACACTCAGACAACAAGTAGCAAAGAAACTATATAAATAAATTTATAAAAAGTAAAAATTTACAAAAAGTATATTTCTTTTTTTTAATAAAATAAACAATAATAAATTCAAAATGTTTAAACAAACAAGTGTAACTTTAGTAGTAATAATTTGTGGCCTAGTAGCCCTTTCCTCTGCCAACTCAGTATCAACAGATGAACAAGATTGTCCTCAAATATGTCCTGCTCTTTATGCTCCTTTGTGTGCCACAAATGGTAAAATCTATAAGGAATTCAGCAATACTTGTGAACTTAAAGTCAGCAATTGCCGTTTGGAAAGATCTGCTCTACAAAGTAAGTTTTATTTTCTTATATTCATTTTAGATTTAATTGTTTATTAATTTATTATTATTATTTTTTTTAATTTAAATCTCTAGCATATACAACCACTGATATGGACTGGTGTACCACGGAATTGGTTGCTGATTTAGATCATTTGCTAGTGAAATTGGATAATTTGGATTTACAAATGCCCGAATGTATGAAACCCTGTGCCATGATTTACAGTCCAGTTTGTGCTTCCAATGGTAAATATCGTACCTTGGTTAGCAATCAATGTGTCATGGATAACTTCAATTGTGCTTTGACCAAAACGGGTAAAGGAGCTTTTAAAGTTTTACAAGAGGGTTCATGTTAAGATAAGATAAAATGAAATGGAATTTTTTTAAAAATAAATTATGATTGTGAAATAAACTAAATGTGATTTAAATAATTTCAAGAAATGCCACGTATTGTTTATAATTCAGAATTACTTGAGTCGTAATTCTAGTTCAGTTTAAGTTCAATTCTAGTTCAATTCTAGTTTAGTTCTAATTCAGTTTAAATTCTAGTTTAGTTCTAGATCAATTCGAGCTCAGTTTAAGTTCTAGCTCAATTCTAGTTCAGTTCTGGTTCAGTTCTAGTTTAATTCTAGTTAAGTTCCAGTTCAGGTTTAGTTCAATTCTAGTTCAATTCTGGTTCAATTCTGGTTCAGTTATAGTTCAATTCTAGTTCAGTTTTAGAATTACTTGAGTCGTAGTTTAGCTTTAGTTTAGTCATTGAGTTTTAGTTTAATTCTAGTTCAGTTTAAATTCAATTCTGCAGTAGTTCTAGTTCTAGTTCAGTTCTGGTTCAGTTCTAGTTTAATTTTAGTTATGTTCCAGTTCAGGTTTAGTTCAGTTCTAGTTCAATTCTAGTTCGCTTTTAATTAAGTTCTTGTTCAATTATAATTCAATTCTGGTATAATTCTAGTTCTGTTTTAATTTAGTTCTAGTTTAGTAAAGTTTCTTGTTCAGTTCTAGTTCTGGTTCAGTTCTAGTTTAAATTTAGTTTAATTCTAGTTAAGCTCCAGTTCAAGTTTAGTTCATTTCCAGTTTAGTTTCAGTACAGTTCTAGTTTAATTCTGGTTCAGTTCTACTTCAGTTCCAGCTCAATTTTAGTTCAGTTCTAGTTCAATTCTAGTTCAGTTCTAGTTAAGTTCTAGTTCAATTCTTGATCAGTTCCAGTTCAGTTCTAATACAATTCTAGTTAAGTTCTAGTTCTGTTCCAGTTTAGTTTAAGTTCTATTCTAGTTCAAGTTCAGTTCTAATTCAGTTTCAGCTCAATTCTAGTTCAGGTTATGTTTCAGTTCTAGTTCAGTTCTAGTTAAGTTCTAGTTCAGTTCTTGATCAGTTCCAGTTCAGTTCTAATACAATTCTAGTTCAGTTCTAGTTCTGTTCCAGTTTAGTTTAAGTTCTATTCTAGTTCAAGTTCAGTTCTTGTTCAATTCTAGTTCAATTCTGGTATAATTCTAGTTTAGTTCTAGTTCAGTTCTATTCTAGTTCAATCCAAATTCAGTTCCAATTCAGTTGTTTAATTTTCGCTTAAATTTATTTCCATTTAAGCTCCTAATATCTTTAAAAAATTTGTTATATAACAATTTTTGTTATCGATTCCTACTTAGATATTTATTTTAATTTGTTATCGCTGCTTGTTTAATAATTTAAAATCAAATAAATAAAAATTCCAATAAATTTCTTTTATCAATCGTTTTCTTTATATTTTTCTGTCTTCCTTCTTCTTCATTTTAGTTTTTTTTTTTCGTTTTGTTTTGCACTGGTCTTAAGTTTAAATTATACATTTTTTTTCATTTCATTATTATTTCTATGTCTAACAAATAACTAATAACATTATCACAATTAAATTATTATTGCAAAAAACACAACAGTTTAAATAAACAATTAAATAGAATTATTAACTAATTAAATTACATTAAAACTAAACTAAAGGCGGGTTTTGGATGAAAATAAAAATTCACTAACAATTTGAGCAATAAATTTGAGATCCTTTTTGATATTTTGTTTATAAAAATATTAAAACATCAAAAGCAACTCTGTGTATTGCTGCTGCTGCTTAAATATTGGTAACACAGAGTTGTTGTTTGCGATGACATGGTTGTATGTAAAGTATTTCTTCAACACATGGTTGCATTTTCTGCAAACTGCCAAGAATTTTGCCATAACCATTCTCTTAAAGCATTCTCATCTATTTCATCTGTGGTGTTGTCAGACCAAACGAAACAACCATCTTCGGCATCAAAATAATTGAAATTTTGTTGTTGATGGTGGGGGTGGGGTAGTAGAGAACTGTTTATATCCATTGCAGGGGTTTGATGATGGAATTGTGTGTGCTGGCAATTACGACCATAAACACAATTTGTACAGGTATCCAAGGGAGTTTTATCAATGCTGGCTTTGCTAATAAATTCCAGAGGTTTTGAGGGTGTTTGTTGTTGATGTTGTTGAGAGATTTGGAGTTGTTGTTGCTGCTGCCAGAATTCTGCCAAAGGCAGTTTGTGTGTCATATAACTTGTATCATCTAATGTTGCTAAAGTATCCTTAATTGTGCTGGAGTATTGTGAGGCATTGTTGAGATTTACATTGTTTGGTATCGTAGTGTTATTGTCACGTTTGCCATTTTTCGCCAAAGCTGATTTTCGCGACATTAACCGTAATATTGGTTTCCACATTTTTTTCAATTTGAATTTCTCCTCATCATGGTTGTGGGTGTTGATTTGTTTGTTGGCGGCATTTGTAGTGTTGACAGTTAGATTTGCCAAATTCTTAGTATCCGTAAACATCTTGTATTAGTTGTATTTTTTGTGTTACTTCAATAATAATAGTAATAATATTTATGTTAAAAATTCTAATATTCTTTTTCTTTAATTCAAGAATTGCAATATAAATTTTATTTAATTCCTTTGTGGTGGAAATAAAGTGTGTTAACACTGTGAAAGTTTGTTATGAACTGATGCTGGTTTACTGAGCAGCACTTAGTTTTATACGAACGTCCAACTTGAGTCGATCAAAACATTGAAGAGATCGCAACGCACACTCAACGTAATTTACACACACACACACACTATCACACGACCAAACTCTGGGAAACAGAAACAGACAGACGGATAGACAGACAGACACACACACACACAAGAGTGCTGGCTGGTGCACATTGTGAGAAACAAACTGCACTTCCCATGCGCATTCTAACAGGAATCGTTTGGTTTTTATTTTCTTTTTTGTTTGCAGTTGTGTACATTTCCCATGATTTGGTTTGCCTCTGCTGCTGCTGTTGTTGTTGTTGTTGCTGCTTACTTATTATGCCCATACTTCTTTACCATTACCATAGTATGGTACGAGTACAATGATGAGTGTGTTGTTTTGGGGCGACTCAAATAACCTGTAAGGGCAATAACAACGTCTACAACAACGACAACCAAACGGCCAAGACAGACAGACAGCCAGCAGTAAAAGCAAAAAAAGAATGAATGCAGGTAGCACACATCGATTGCTTGTCATCGTTCACAAACAGATTAACCAAATAGCAGCAATAACAACTACAACTACATTTTCAAGACAGCAGATCCCATACTACAAACTACAAGAGCAGAGTCCCAAAAAAAGTGTGGGAAACAGTTTTTATTTTTTCATAGTTTGTTTCTTTTTCGTTGTTGTTGTTGTTGTTTTGTACAAAACTTACCTTCGTTCTGACAATGTTAAAATTATAAGGTTAACAACGATCAGTAGCGTAGTTAAAGCCTTCGGCTTGATGTGAAGGAATTTCATTTGATTATGTAAAGTTATTTTTAGGGTTACTTGAGGTTAAACTTAAGATGAGAAAACTAATAGATGAAATAAAAAATTGTGAACGTTAAAAATTTATTTTGAGACTAGAGTTTGGGACCCTATGAATGAGTTTAGAACCGATGGCATTTTTAAGGAGTACGATCGAAAAAATCTTAACACACGTTTTGTCTCATTACTTTTTACCGAAGCAAAATTTAAAATTTTTGTTAATTTAGTTATCTTTGAAAAATGTGTCAGTTATCAATTTTAATGACAACCATGTTGATTTGTTGTGAGTTTGATGGTGAAAAAGTTATCCATACTATAAATTGTTAAACAGTTTCACAAAAAATCCTAATTGGCCCTACAAATAATTGGCCAAAGAATGATATATCTGATGTCAAACTGTGCTCAATGTTATTAAATAGTATCAGGAGAATTCGCCCATTAATATGAAACAAGGTTCGGGTAGAAAAAGGGTCCACAAGATATTATGAAGACCAAGAAAATTGAAAGCATATTGAAAAGAAATACAAATACACCTGGTAATCGAAGCACCCCTGTTAGCTCAGCAGTCGGGCTATTTGATAATACTAATATCAAATAGTTAATGCTAATACAGAGTTGAAAAAATATAGAGTCCAAAATGTTTAAGATTGCAATGCTGCAAAAAAATTTAGAAGCCAAGAATAGGGCACGAAAATTGAAATCAATTTTCATACAAAAACTCTTATGCTATAAAATGCACGAGGATAAGTATGAACTGACAGATTTTTTGCAGCTTCCTGGTCAAAATTTTTATGTTGGTGTTTCTCAGGAATATGTTAAGATAAGTATTTTTAAGAATTTGTGGATTGGCAAGATTTATGCAGTTGCAGCAATATACAGTGGGCTCAATAAATATCGAAAAATACAACAAAGAATGTTTGAAAAAATCTATTTCCTTTCATAAGAGAGCACAATGGATCTACATATCTTTGATCCGATTTAGCATCATGTTACTACCTAAGAATGCCCTAGAGTGGTACCAAAACAATTACATAGCTTTTGTGTCAAGAGAGGTCAATTCTCTTAATTATCCATAGCTAAGACCAGTGAAGAGAAAGATTTTAAATGAGATGAGCAGCTCTCAAATGAGAGGGTTTCCAAAAAAAATTCATAAATGGTGGTTAAAAGTACAAATTATATTAACAACCGATCACACTCCTTACCTAGAGGCTAATATACACATCTACGTTGTGGTAAATATAGGAGTTGTCAATTATGTTGGTTTTTATTCTCTAAAGAAAACCATTTTTTGTATACTCTCAAATAGCTTTTTAAAGTCTGAAATTTTCCTTATTTTTTAACCGCATACATACACATCTGCTCAAAAAAACCAACAAGAGCTTCCAAAAAAGAACAGTTTCACTACTTCAAAAGTGAAACCAAGTGCATATTTTCAACTTTTTTGGATGTTCCTAAAACGGAATTTTTGTTAAAAATTGTTATAAACGTATTTTTAAGAGAAGTACTTCGAAAGCAAGGAACAAGAAGTATAAAAAGAAGAACATTCTACCAATGACAACCATGGGTTAAAAAAAGAACTTCTGCAGCTCTTTTGCACCACTAAGTACTTCCTTCCAATGACAACACAATGTTAAATTCATAACTTTTTCAGCTCTTTTTCAGTTCTGTTTTTGCTGGGTTATAAAGTGAAAATTCTTCAGAAACACTTCGATTTTTTTCTTTTAGCAAACAATATGATCTGGCAATGATACTTTAGTGAAAAATATGGCAGGCAAGTGCATAAAAATTAAATTAAACATACGTTTTCGATTTAAATATTAAATAAAATTCTTCAAATCAAATGCCCGTTTTTATTATGGTTGAACATATTATGTTTAATTTTGCATTAAAATTTAATAAATATATTCAAACGAAACTGCAATACGAATCAAATTTAGGTAAAATTTTATTTCTTATTTAAATTTTTAATTCATTCAATCATCCACTTAATTGATTTAATTAATTTTTTATTGGAAATTTGTTCTGTTTTTCATATTTTAAAGTTTTTAGTATTTAATTTAATAATTTCATTTTTGCTTTCTTCTGTGGTCACTTAATTTCTTTTTAAATCGAAAAACGTTTAAGATTTCAATTTGCATGAATTTTGGGGATTTTTTTACGTTCCAAGTACTTTTCGATTGTAATTTGTGAAATAGTCCAAAATTTTCTTTAAGTGCAGGTAGACATTTTCTTTAACCGTAAAGGTGATTAATATACTTTAATTTTGGTTTTTAAATTTAAAAATTTACCAAAGAAATCAAATTTTTTTTATAATTTCGATTTTTTGTAAATTTTGAATTTTTGTAATTTTTGGTGGAGATTTTAAATTTTTGGTGAAAAATCTAATTTTTGGTGTATTTTTAGATTTTGGTGAAACTTCAAATTTTGGTGATATTTTAAGTTTTTAGTTAAATATTGGATCTGTTGAAATAATAGATCTCAGATTAAATTTTAAATTTTTTATAAAATTAAAATTTTATTGGTTGAATTTTGGGGTTTGTTGGTAAATTTCGGAAATGTTGAAATTATGCGTCTTATGTAAAATATTAATTGTCGAAACGAATTTTTCGTTCGACATCATGAGACAGACTTAATCTTAAGTAAAATAGTTTTTTTTTTTTTTGATATTTCAAAATTTTAACTTCTTTGGTAAAATTTCTAATTTTTGGCAAAATTTTAGATTTTGGAAAAAAATTTCATTTTGTGGTAAAACTTCGAATTTTTGGGAAATTTTATATTTTTGTTAAAATATTGGGTTTTTGGTAAAACTTCGTATTTTTTGTTAAATTTTTGAGTTGGTAATAAAATTTTGTCATTCTGTTAATAGTTTCACTTAAATATCCAATTTTTTTTTCGAAATGTTTTTAAAATATTTTTGTATATATTCGGCACTTTAATACCAAACATTTAAGGGGTTTTCTACTAAATAGTTTAACGGGACACTCTAGTATTTTTATTTGCATCAATCTTGGGTGCTTTTGTTTTTCAAATTTAATTAAAACGTGAGTAATCACTGAATTATCTTTTAATCGAATTTTGAATCCTAATTTTGACTCCAAATTAATTTTATATATTTTTTGAAGTCAAAATTATTATTATTATTATTATTATTATTGAAAATATGGGTATTTTCCGAAAATTAAAAAGACATTGAACTTTATTATTTAATTCGCAAAAGTATGAAAATCAACAATCAATTTTTTTACAGAATTTTCATTTAAAAATTACCCGTTTTGACTACTGCTGTTTGTAGGGTGAACGTTTAGAATTTTAGAAAATTACATTTACACGTATTCTTGCGGTCCAGTCTTTGAGAAAATGGCATAAAATATATTTAATATTTTTAATGAAATTTAAAAAAGAAAATAAATATAAAAATGCATTTTTTGAGCAAAAAATTGGAATTGTTGGGCCCTGTTTTCAAAATTCAGTCTTTCAATTTTTTTTCTTGTTATCGAAGTGGCATATTTTTTAACATAATTTAGAAAATTATAGCGAATTTCAAGGTATTTTTAAAAAAGTCATTTTAAAAATTTTACTTTAAAAATTATGAGGCAAAATTGCAAAAAAAAAAAAAAAAAATCAATCCAAAAATAAGAAATTTAATTTTTGATATCAAATATCTTTTAAAGCATTAGGGGTAATTTAGTTTTATTTTCATCACCTTGCTTAGCAGAATTCGGTTCACATTTGTATATGTTACAAGTCCCAATGCTTTTCACCCTCGAGGTGATCAATTTTGGCCCACTGTGGCTTCGTCCGAGCTGCAGCTACAGACACCAACAAATGATATTCTAAAATCGTAACACCTTTTCATTCGATATTCTAAGATTCATTTAAGTCGAATAAGTGGTTTCAAAGATCTAGACCTTTGCATTTGGCCCCACAGTTGTATTGTGGAAAATACGCTAATAATGCACCATTAATTTGCAGAATAGAAAATATGGAAATATAATAAAATATTCTTTCAAATCAAATTCAAACGATTTATTTAAATTTCCTTTAATTTTATCATTTTGTCATATTCTTATGCACCCCCTCTTCTCTTCCATAACTGTTCGCTTGCCACAACCCTGGTACAAAAAAAGATTAAATGACGTCACATTAAAGAAATACGTTTCAATAACTTGCAGGAAATGTATCGTATCCATGTGCACATACTCAAAAACTATACACTACTACAACAACAACAAAAAAGGTTATAAAATAATCATAATAACAATACAGGGCCCAAAACAAAAGAGAAAATTAATCAAACAAATCAACAGCGAGTAAAAAAATATTTTCTCACATTTCTTAACGTTTAACAACAAAAACCAATTGGAAATTTGGAACAAATTAAGAAAAATTCTAAAATGATCATAATAATAAGAACAATAACTTAGAAATGAACTAATTTCAATAATAATAAAGAAGATTAAGAAATAACAAGAGAGAGGAAAAAAAAAATAAATATTTTAAAATTAAGATCAAAAAGGTATTAAATTTCACTTTAGTATAGACATATGCTTTAAAATAAACTTGCACAAGTTTAGCACACCCTGTATCAGAAGTATGCTGAGTGTGTGATTCGCAATATCCCTATCATCCTTATAGCACGAAATAACAGGTGGGTGCACTCAGGTTAAAATTCATAATAATTCTATATTCTAACTAAAAAATTTTGAATCTTCCGCTTCATTATAGTCAACAACATCATTGTCATTATCATCATAATCATTCTCTGCAGCAGCTTTTTTTTTTAAGATTGGGTTGTAAAATTTCAACCATCAGAAAATAAGGGGAAGAAAAAAATGCCAAAAAGGAAGTTTATAACTGTGGGAACCAAACAACCTTTGTGCGTTTAAGAATGAGTAGCTGGCTGGCTGGCTGGTTGACTGACGTCTTGACTACCTTAAGAATAATCTCAGCTCTAAGATTCTCATTCATATACACAAGTGCCGTTTATCAGCTGCATATTACTGCGAACTACAGTAATAATAACAGCAGCACCAGCAGCAGAAATAGCAGCAACAACAGCACTAAAATCAACAACAATGCAAATATAAATACTACTACCACGATTACTATGTTGCGTTGCTTTACTCTACACTCGTTAACCAAGTTTTACTTGTTTTTCCCCCAAAAAAACCTGAGAAAAACAAATCAACAAAAAATAATATTTTTGTTTTGATTTTGTTCATAAAAAAAACGCGGCGTTAAATATCCGGACTGTTGAACGGACTGATATATGTATGTGTAGGTGGTTGGTGTAAGAAGTGCTTCAAATACAAATTTCTTACATCTAGAGAAAAAATGTATTAGAGCATTGTTTTTGCAATACTTTTTATTAAAATAAACTAATTATTGCAGCAATCATATTATTGTGACAATAGTCAAATATTAGTTGTCATAACTATGTTTTTTCTTTTGTAGTAAACTTAAAATATGTATGACACAATCTCTGATACTTGTTTTCTTTTAGCTTATTACTGATTACTATATTATTGGTGGTGACAAACATATTTTATGTTTACCACAAAAATAATTTGATTACGGGTAGGAATTTATTTCTTTTTAGATCAATTACGAAAATACCAAATTCTTCCCCCAAAAAGATTTTTTTTAGTTTCTAGACTTTATATTCTTGCAAACGATTTGGTGGCTTTATATATATTGTAAACTTTGACTTACAAAGTATAATAAAAAAAAAACATTTGATTCTGAAGCAATTTAAAAAAGTTATTTATCTATACATTAAGGACTTAAAATCCATTATTATGAAAAATGCTAAAGCTAATCATTAAATAAAATCCTACGATTGCCCTCGTTAAAAAAAAAAAAAACAGACGATTGACTACTTACTCACACTCAAATTGAAATTACAATAATAATGCAAAGGGCTCATAAAATACAATAACAACAAACAAATTTATAAACGTAAATACATGTGCATAAGTACACACAAAGTCCAAATGAAAGCAGGTTGTTTTGTATAGATTTGTTGTTGATTTTTCGTTTTCAATCCGTGGGAATAAGGATTTTCGAATAGTTCCCACGCAGCCAGGATTGCATATAAAACAACAATAAAAATATTTAATACTAAAGAGCTAAAGAACACATCATTACAATTCAAATCATGTCGTATTTCTTTTGTATAGTTTAACACTCTTATCAGCTGTTTATTCTAAATATTCTATTAAATAGGTATGTATGTTTACTCTAAGAGGTTTAAGATTTCTTTTAAATTCTTATACACACATACACGCACACTCACTTACAACTTACAACAAAACTCTATCTGCTGCCTTCTATAGATAAAGAGAATAGTTGTAAAAAGAAAAAAACAAAAACAAACGTTACATTACAATATTTTGACAAAATTATGGAAGGCATAATATTTATGGTCCTGCTGTGAAGGTGGATTGTTGTAGATAAAAAATCAATTAAGAATTTCATTTCTTTTTTCTCATGGCAAATAAAAAAGATCTCAGAAGTGAGGTTATACACGAGCTGAAATTCTTAGAACACTTAAGAACTTAAGTTAACCAATTAGATTTTAAAGGTTTATTAAGAGAACCAATTAATTAAAATGGAATTTTAAATAAAATAAATTTTATACTGGTTTTTAAATCAATAAAATCTGACCTAAAGTTAAGAAGTTGTAGACATTTAAATTTACATATTACTAAAAGAGATTAAAAATCAAAAATTTATAAAAAATTAAAATTTTTCTATAAAAAATATTATTCTAATTAAAAATATATTAAAAATAGTAGTAGATTTTCTGGTCCCAGAGCAATTGTTTTTGCATTTATAGTAAAGATATAGCTTTTTACGAGCTGATTGACCCGACGTTGCACTGACTTCGATATTCTTTAAAAATATAATAAAACATCATATGCACGAAAAAGTACCACAATGTCCCCTAATGAATTTTCATTAACATAGGATCATGTATCTAAATTAAAAATTATAGAAAATTTTAAAAGTACCATCAGAACAAAAATGTACCATAAAATCTCCTCTTATGGATTCACATTCATTTAGGACTACATATCATTAATTTCATCTTTCTAGGTTCATGATTATAAAAAATGCAAAAAGTACCATTAGAAGAAC
>MINK01001242.1:21715-33322 GCA_001735545.1 Phormia regina
TTTAATTTCATGTTTCTAGGTTAAATATTACAGAAAATTCAAAAAAGTACCATTAGAAGAACAAAAAGTACCACAAAGTCCCTCCTCTTGATTTCTTACTCATAGGACCATATATCTTATCCACATAAGACATTTACTTAATCTTATGTTTATAAGTTTAATGTAATTGAAAATTCATTATTAAGTTTGAATAAAAAGTAATTTTTCGCCTTTACCCTGTTTTTGGTACTTTTTTCACACATCGATGTATTAAAAATTGAATTCCAATAAATTTCTAAATTGTAGTAGCATACCATATTAAAATCCTCATATGAATATATGAATTAGTCAGTCAATCAGTAACGTTACTCTTTTATATATATAGATTAAAAAATAAAATCAAAAGGGTAGTAAATTTTCAAAAATGCATCTTAAAATTGCTTTTGCATTTTGAATGCATTTTTTGAATGATAATATTATTTACATAGTATTTGTGTCAAGAGAGGTCAATTCTTTAAATTATCCACAGCTAAGTTTAGTAAAGAGATTTTGGGCTTTTATGAAAAGAGAATTGAAGAGGACAAAAAAGGTGTCCCAAAATATCGAAGATTTTAAAAGGATATGGGTAGACTGTTCTAAAAAGGAGGCTGAAACAATTTTCAAATCTCAAATGAAAATGTTTTCAAAAAAGATCCACAAGTTCATAAGTGGAGCTTAGAAGTATAAAAATTATATTTTTCTATTAACTGTATTATATTATCAATTAAAAATAGAAAAAATGAAAACTCTATGATCTACCGTTTCCATGTTATTGAATTTTATATATGTTAATCGCACGATCGTTCTCCTTATACAAAATTTCTTGGCAGCGAATTTTATTACAATAATCGTATATTGAATAAATTTATGATCGGTTAACATCTATTTCGGGAAGATATTTGTATGAGGGCTAAGTACAGGCGCAGATCCGGCTCAAACTTTTGTGGGAGGAAAATAGTATGATTTTCTTAAATATTTCCTTAAATTGTATGATTTAGTACAGATTTTCCTTTAAATAATTTTATTTTGGGGAGGGAAATTTCCTATTTTCCTTCCCCGTGGATCCGCGACTGGCTAAGTACAATAGTACACCGATTAAAACCAATTTCAATATTTTACAGTAACAAATTTTGTTAAGCTATTTCTTAAATTGCAAACTGTACTTTGTTCACAAGCTTAACGTGAACATTCAAATGTTGTTAAAACAATAATGCACATAAATCCCATTTTATAGTTGCTCTGATGATGAAATTTCCAATTAAATCCTGAATCTATTTAAAAAATGGAAAGAAAGTGTCGTAAAAGCAAATTGATATTCATCATTTTAATTTTAACGAAGTATATTTTTAAAAAGTGATATATTCACATTTTCGACTAGGGTTTGTATATGTTTAGGAGAGAACCACACGAAATCGTGTGTAATTATAAGACTATATGTTGATCCAGAGTGAATCCTCGAGGTTACTTAACAACACGTTTAGAACCAGTATCATATTTCAGCATCGCTTTACGTTCTCTAACTAGTCCTTTTGATAGTATTATATGTCTCCTCTTGCGCCTCAGCATTTCGTACACATAGTTCATTTAATTTCGCAAATAACAGTATCTTTATTGGATTCGTTTCTCTCAGTTCTGAAAGAAGTAGGAATCAAAATATTTAAATCTGTAAAGTGATAATGCAACGCATTGACAAAAATAGTGGAAGGTGTCCTCCTCTGCATCATTACACTATCTAGATAAATTTACTGTACTAAGAACAATTTTGTGCAGGAAATACCGTTGTTCATTATGGCCTGTAACAATACCTATGTACCGTCTCAGTTCACATTTCTCCATGCTAAGTAAAGACTTTGGCGTATTTTTATCTTTTGGTTTGTTTGCAACGTGGTGAGTTTCGCCAAATCTCGTCTGATTTACTGTTGAATTTCCCCCGTATCCTAAGATAAATTGAGTTCAAACCTGGATAGACGCTTTCGCAAGCTGTGCTTACATCCATATCTGCTCCTGCTCGTGCCAACTCGTCAGCATAATCGTTTCTTTGTATATCATTATGACCCGGTACCCAGCATTTTTCACAGAAAACACCACAACCTGTCCGATTTTCCTTCCCTTAGCCATCAGTGTAGATTTCAATACCTTCAATGTTACATTTATTTATCTTCCAATGACCGTGTCAATAACTTCTTTATATAGTTGCTTCAATGCCCTTTTAGAATTTTAATCATGGCATAATATCCTGTAGAATAAAATTGTTAACATTTGCTGGAGGATTGTGACTTCAAAATTCTGAATATACAAAACATTTATTTCGCTAAGAAGTTTATGGGCTTTAAAAATTATATATAACCCATATTTTTGTTCCACAAAATGGAAAAAACTAATGTTTATTGGAAAAAACTAATAATTTAAATATATGTATATTTTTTTTGTTAATTATTTTAGGTTAGGTTAGGTTATAAGGGTCGCCGCTATAGCGAGTGCACTCGGGGCCATTAGGCCCATTGTGAGAAGAAAAACTCCTCTCCCTTTCCATAAAACAAAAACTAACTTTCTGTTGGTCTATCCAGAAACCAACCCGTACTTCTAACAAAACTAATCAGGTTTGAAAGTGACATATCATTGAGACAACTCAGATCATAAAAGAGTTGTCTCAGTCTACGCTCTTTCAGTGCTGGATATTCACTTAACGAATGCTTCTACAAAAGCTATTCCCTGGATAACCCATATGTTCCGACATGCGTCCGATTATACAGTGCCCTGTGATAATACCTACTAGAAGCCTTATCGATGATCTATCAAGAGAAAGTAATGCCCTAGTTCTACTCTGAGACCGGAGTGGCCATAGAGTTCTTGATAGTCTACAAGTGGTGATTAAGGACCACCTGTTTTCCATCTCATTTACCGCCCAATCATCAAGAGTATTGGATACAGTAACGAAAGGGGTTAGAATGTCCTCATAAGCGAGTGCCTCGTCCAAAGACGATGAATTTACTGCGCATTTATCCGGCATTTCGTTACGTCGTATACCTGTATGGCCCGGAACCCATATCAGCTCCACACGAAAGTGTATTAGCTGAGTTAAGGAGCGTATACAGTCNNTTCCAAATACAAATCATATGTAAAATATAATTTTAAAATAGTACATTCCTAACAAAAAAATTTGTTTAATAAATGTCCAGCTTTTTTACAAAAATTCAGCTTTCTTATTCCGTATGTCCATCTTTTTATGAATCTGAATCTGGTAACCCTAGATATCTCCAAAATATCAAGGTTTTTATTACTAAGAAAAAGTTTATTGATATCGTGAACTGTTATGAAAATATAGCATTTTAAGCAAAAAAATGATAAATACTCCCCAGTCTATACTATATAAATCGTACAAATATTCCGTTAAAGATGAAATATAAGTTTAAATATTTAAAATTTCATAAATACGTTGAGAAGAATAAATTTTATATTACGGATTTTAAAATTCATACAATAGACACAAAAAAAATAAAAGTTGAGGAAACAAAGAATTTCATTACCAAAAAAAAAAAAAAAAATACATTTTAAAATTGTTCAATCTTGACATTTGACAAAGCATTACGTTTACCTAAGCACCTATTTGGCAGATTTAAAGTAAATTTTAAATGAAAGCATATGTTTATATAAATATTTAAATCTATAATAAAAATAAATGCTACAAAAGCAAACATTTTTCAATAACATGCATAGCAGATAAAGACAAAAGAACTTAACAAGTATAAAATGACATTTAATATCAACCAATGCCATTCCTTCTTTGCTCTTGTCACAAACATTAATCCGCTTTTTATATGCACAAATAAGCCCCCAAAGCACCCACCAACGATTAAAACTCAAACATGTACATTTATCCTTTTGAAAGTAAATAACGTCCCATTAAATCAACACCGGATGTATTTTTTTATATGACAAACAATTGCTATAACAACAACAGTCACATGTTCATACATATGACCCACTTTTATTTTAACATGTTTTTTTTTTTAAAATACCAAACAAACAATATAGAGATAGAGAGAAAGAGAACAAAGTGAATAACATCTGAAAATAATATTGAAATAACTTTCTTCTTTTTTTTATCAATTTATTTGCAGGCACTGATTCATGGCATAAGCCGAATCCTTGGGAATTTTTAGTCAATAAAAAACATCATATCATATGGTAAGTTTAAATTACTGAAATATGTACACAAACTTATGTTAAATTGACTATGTGTGTAAATACTACTGACATATATATACATATGTATGTATATAAATATTTAAATAAAACGAATTGAACAAAATTATTTTTAAATACAATCAAAAATTTCTGTTACTGGAATGTAACATGCAGTTACATTCAAATTTTATTGAGGTTATTACAATAAATCATATAAACATTACATAGGGTCTAGACAAGAGATTTTCATAACATAATATATAACAGAGAGTGGCTCTCTGAGATAATTATCTCACTTGTAGACTAAAATATTAGTATTATCCCTGCCAGCAATTAGGTGATAGTTTTGTCCACTATCAGAAAAATGACTCCTTTTAGTATTCTCAATATGATATTTACTGGATAGCAAACAAATATACAAAAACAAATAACATTAATTTCGATTTTTCGACAAATTTCAAGAAAACTATGGTATTTAGTTGACGACTTAATTTCAAAGGCATATGATCGAAGTTTAAAATTAAATCTGAATATAAAACAAATAAAGATTTAAAGAATGTTTCTTAAAATAAAAATAAATTTTTCCCTCCTAAATGACACAATTTCATTGCCCAAAAAACATTTCTACTTCCCGAACGGTGACACTTCTTGGATGGGAAAATCATGCATTTTTTACTTATTAGTGATAATTTGGATAGCATATTTTGCAAGAATTTCGAATTAAACAAGTGTCCAAATTCATCACTAAAAGTGACTCTAATTCGACTTTCAAATAAAGCACTTAATAGAATAATACAAAAAAGTATAATAACTGTTGCGCACTTCTCCCCGAAATGTGACATTTCTTGGATAAGAAAATGTTATCATATTCTAACAACTTGAGGTCACTCTTTAGTTCAAATTTGGATAGAAAATGTTGGCAGGGATAAGAAATATTATGAGACTGTTGTCATAAGATTTCTCTAAACAACTATCTTATAAGATTTACTGTCAAAAAAAATACATGTTTACAAATTTGTTTGTGTGTGAGTGCATATGTATTTTGAAAAGTAATTAAAAACAATGTTTTTGTTAAAATTGTTTTATTTTAAAGGTTATTCTTCATTAAAAGCACATGTTTATTCCGTGACTGAGTAAAAATAATTAAATTTTATAAAATTTATTAAAATACGTTTACACCTTGTTTAAGATTTAACATAATATAAGAAAAATGTTTACTCTCAAATTTGACACTCTCTGTTAGTGTTATCCCATATGCTATATTTGTGTGTAGACGTTGTGTTGGCCGTAAAATTAAAGGTATTGATATTCCAGCTCTAATTAAAATCTCCCAATAAGCACACAAATTATAAAAATTCAAGCCTTGGAAAATTTTGCTGAAGTCTGACATGAACTCAAATATTAAAATATTTTAATTCATTTGATTAAAAAAAAATTAAATTTTTCAATTAAAATGAATTTGACTGGAATTTAAATCTCCTTTTCACTGGAGAATGTTATTGAATTAAGGTGCAATACTATTTGAATTCAATGCATGGTACTGGATTCAAGGCTTGAAATACATTTGTTATCAACTTGAATTTCAGTAAAAATTGGGCTATTTCATACTACGACAAGGATGGAAAAGTTGATACTATAACAATTTTTCTTATACTATTTAATATTCAAAAGTACTCCCTAGAGACATTTGGTACTGTCAAACGATTAGCTAAATATACCACAATTGAAAATAAAAATACAATGTTGAAATGACAATATATTTTATAGATAAATAGTGTTAATCTCGACAGAGTGACTAACGAATTTTCGGTGATAGTGAAAAAAGGAGAATTTTTCAGAAGAAGCTATTTTTTAAACCTTTGATTTATATTTATAGTTGGTGCTCCGAAATAATAATTAAAGACAATAACACTATCTTTAACCTAATGTTGGCACTTTGAGTTCCCAAAAACATAGGACATGTAATTAGGACCATTTAAAAATGTTAATATGTAGCAGAAGCTTTTAATTTGTAAAATTGTGCAATGAGAATATTCCATACATTTTAAGAAAACTTAAGTTGAAAAGCTCGATTTTTAGGAATTGATTTTTTTCTATTTCTTCATAAGTTTATTTTAATAACAGTAATATGTAATGTAAATGAAATCAGATATCGCATTTTATCCTTCGTTTTGAATATATAAACGACGTTCTTTGACTTTTGCACCAAATCAAGAACAAATAACTATGAAAAGTTTTAATTTTAGTACACTGAGGACTAAGGAAGTACTATTTGAAATTTATTTTAATACTCAAAAATATTCTCATTTCCCTTTACCTCTCTCGCCTACAAAGTCAGAAGGAACACAGTCCTGCAAAATGAGTTCTCACCTCGTCGGCGTTCACACACAGCTGTTTTTCTTGTTACAATTGTAAATTAGTAGGAAAGAGAAAAGAAGGAAATGCTATTCTTTTACATTCTCTTTAGCTCTTTCGCCTACCACGTCAGAATTTCCGCCTGAAAAATTGCTATATGTAAACTCCGTCTTAAATTTATTATGGGTTTTAGTATTCAAATGAATTTCATAAACACAACAACATTCAGATCGGAAATCAATTTATTTCAAACATTACAACAAAATATTAAAACTAAAAAACTCCGTAGCATTTGAGAAATTTTATTTCATCACTTTATGTGTACTGTCCACTTTAATTACAATGGGATAAGAAAATTGAATACTAATTTCACCCAACCCTTTATAAATCTATTATAAACTACATTTGTAAACACTTGGTGATACTATAAAATCATTTTTAATTTTTTTATTTTTTTTTATATCCTTACAGGTGCAATGTATTTAAAGCTGCCTCATCATCATGGATGTTTAATTTTAATGTTTTAGCTGGCTATTCAGCGGATTTTTTGCACAAAACGAAAGAAATTTTATTACATTTAGCACGCGAACGTTATCCTCGTGTTACGTTAGAGGAGGTAAGTCATACAAACACTGTGATTAGCAATTATAATATAAAGGAATTAAATCATAATAAATGAACTAAAAACAACAATAACAATAGAACGACCAACAATGTTCCTTTGAAAAAAATTAATAAATCTGAAATTTCTAAATGGCTGATACGAAAGAAAGGATTTTACTGGAAGAGATTTACAAATAAACTTTGTCGTGTGCATATCTTTTAGTTTACGAGATATTGGGCTTCGAAGATTAAAATTTTTGCATTATTGCTGATGTTTCTTTTTCCCTCTCAAACGGGTCCAAAATTTTAATTTTTTTATATTTTAACAACAAATAACAAAATTTTGCAAATGTACACCATTGTGAATGACCATAAAAATTGGGGAAAGGAGCTTATATTGGAACAAAAACCAATACTTTTACTAAATGTAAAATAAAATATAAAAATAGAGAGAAATGCCTTGATACTGATATATATAGTTTTATGCACTTTAAGTAGATTTTTGGAAGTAGTTTTTAATGGGAGCTATAATAAACTATGGACCGATTTTCATAAAATTTTACAATGTTATTAACATTCATAAAAATCTTATTTGTGTCAAATATTAATTTGATACCAACATTCGTATGAAATATATATACAAGATAAATATTTTCCGGAAGAGTGGTATGTATAATGCTAATGTCAATTAAGGACCGATCTTCATAAAATTTGGCATATAGAATAACAATTATACAAAACTTTGCACCGAATTTCATTAAAATGTTTCTATATGTATTTTTTGCAAAGAAGAATAAGTTTTTAAGTTTTTGTTAATTGAAATAATTGCTCTCCGATATCGGATATAGGAAAGAAAGTAAAAAATCCCTTTTTGGAAATTGTGGTTTTTTAGTTAACAAATAAAAAAAGTAAATTAAATCTAAAATTAAGCACAAAAAAATCTGCTTATATATGCAATTTCATTCAAAACAAAGATCTAATGCACAGACATTCTTAAATATAACTTAAAACGGACTCTGGGGGTATCGATCTTTTATTTATTTAGTTAAATAATTAGCTAAATTTCGTACGTTAAACAAACACATAGACACATCTTAATCTCAAAGATATTTTCTTATTTAATTTGAATTTAGTTTTCATATCTTAATTATTATTAATTTTTTTTCTTTTCAGTTACATGCAGCTCAAAATAACTCAATTACTTTTATAATAGCACGCCATCCATTCGAAAGACTGTTAAGTGCTTATCGTGATAAATTCGTTTATGCGATACCCCATTCATTTCACGATAAACTGGGACGAAAGATTGTGCGTACTTATCGAAAAAAGGTTGGTAATTTAGAACCCTTCTAAAATATATATTAAGATAAAAAATCGATTTTAAATTATTTTTTTTTTTACGAAAAACGTTAAAATCGATTTTAAATCTAACCGGGGACACCGTGGGGTCAAACACTAAACTTTTATTAAAAAACTTTTGGTGATATATCTGTACCTCCAAACTACTCTCGGAACGATTTGAAATATATAAAAGAGTAGTAGAGGAGAACCTACACTTTAAGATCAAATCATCTCGAAGTTATGCTGTGATAACACGTGATCTGATAAAGAGTGATAGGATGTAAAACTTTAAGAAATCGTAACTTCCACACATCAAATCCAATTATAAAGATTTTAATATTTCTTAAAACTTAGGGCAAGATAATAAAAAATATAAGTGTCAAATAGATCTTAATATATTTTTTATTAAATATCTTCAATGGATTTAACAAAGCTCGCGTGACAATTTTTTATTAATCGATACAAATTAAACGTTTTTAAAATTCAAGCAATTTGAAGCCTTTGAATTATGTAGGAAAAATTATTAATAAAAAATATTTATTTTGGAGTGCTGACTTTGAACATTTTTCACGAATTGAAATAATCCCAAAACTTATTTCCTAAAAGCGAAATAATGTCAAAGTGAAAATTCATTAATTCAAAATTCAGGCTTAAAAATCTATTTAACAGAAATAGATAACTTAAGTAGGTTTGCTTATTTGTTATGTATCTTACCCAGAGAAATATAAAAAGTCTTTGCAATCGGAATTGATGTCTGGAAGTTACGATTTTTTTAAACTTTTGCGTACTTGAGGTAGTTTATTTTGACACAATGTATGTTATATTGTGTTATCACTGGTTAACTACAAGATGATTCTTCTAAAATCATCTCTTCTACAACTCATTCATACATTTCAATACGATTCGATCAGTAGTTTAGGTGATATAGATTTATTACAAACATTTTTGCAATTTGGTCACACTGTAGGGAATATAGAACAACAATAACAGAAATTTATGATCATTTATATTTGAATATAAAACATATAAAAATCTATTTTTTGGTTTCCTAAAACATATTTTACTTAATTATATTAAATGAATTTAATCTCATTAATTTCAGAGTCAACAATTGAAGCCCCCCAAATATCCTACATTTTCTGAATTTGTACGCTGGCTGTTAGATCAAATCAAACATGGTAACCATTTAGATATGCATTTCGTGGCCACGACACAATTTTGTACACCGTGTTTAATAAATTTCGATATAATTTTAAAATTTGAAACTCTCGAGGAGGATCAATTGTATCTCATTGAAAAGACTGGTTTAAAACGTATTATTGCACCGGAATGGCGTAATATGGGCAAGGGAAAGAATACATTGGAACTATTGCAGCAATTTTATTCAAAGTTATCTAGAAATGAATTGGATGGTTTATATGACTATTATAAGTAAGTGTATAAAAAAAATAAAACATATCTTTGATAAAAAATACGATCTGTTCAAAATTTTAAATCTCAAATCGATCATGGCAATATCTTGGCTGTAAATTTATTGATAATTTTGTTAAGGAAACGATACAATAAAGTTCTATGATCTCTCCATTGCACAGAGGGGCATTTGCTGGTAGGACTTTCACATAAAAAATGTTTAATCGCATGCCAATTTTTGGGTAAAATTTGGTGTAGACGTAGCAGAGGAGAACTTAACAGACCTCTCGGCGCCGAAGCTAAGGGGGTTCAAAATAGAGTAACTTTGACATAAAAAATGTTTAATCACTTGCCAATTTTTTTATTATAGTCCTATTTCAAATATTTTTATATATGTATTATAGGCCCTGATAAAAGGTCTTTAATATATAAGATATATGTCAGCTAAACAACGTAATTTAGATGAAGAAAATCGAGTCTATGCTTTTTATGATTTTTGAAATTAATGCAAAATAATAATAAAATTTAAATAAGTTTTTGTATGAATAGAGACTTTATCGTATAAAATGAGAATGTGAAAGAAAATTCAAAATTTTTGTAAGAGGAATCCCAAAATTCTCAAAAGAAACGCCGAAAATCCCAAAAATGTGTTTTTTCATATTTTCGGCTATAAAATACACATTTTGATTGAAAACTCTTAACATATTATATAATCCTAAACTGCATTCTGTTTGTCGTATCGTACTTTGTGATTCTAGAAAATAAAGTCAAAACTTTCATATAAATCTAGTCAAATTCTGTGTACCTTGACCATTTTAGTTATTAGGCTTGCTTTTTATTTTTTTTTTTGTCTCCGTGAAATTACTTTTCAGAAAAATTAAATAAATATTTTATGTTGCTAAAGAAAATTTTGTTATACTTTTATGCTTTTACTTTAATTTATAATTAATATTTTCGCAAAAAAACAAAATGTCATCTTTTTGTTTTTCAAATTCAAATTCGCTTATTTATGAACTCGATATAGATATCGACTTTTTTTTTTGTGTTTTCAATATAAAATTTTGTTCTTTAATTAGTTAAAAAAAATTAATAAAATTGGTTGGAAACACTAGAATATACAGTTAGAGACAAAACTATTTGTACACCCCATGCATTTCGTATATCTTCAATAATTTATAAAGTATAAAAAATTATTATATGTAGTTTGTTGCTTTACCATGCACCAAGACAACTTAATTCTCCTCCCCAATCACCTGACTTAAACCCCATCGAGCTCTATTGATATATTTTGAAACGCAAATTCGCTACAAAGCTATCAGAGATAAATAGAACATGCCTGCATGTCTTATCAGGTTCTACATATATAAAAATATTTGAAATCGGGCCAGAAACAAAAATTTGGCAATCAATTCAAAATTTTTATATAAGAGGTACCCTACTTAGAGCCCCCTTAGCTCCGCCCCTGAGGAGACCGTTGGGTCCTCCTTCTAAACTTAATATAGTACACTCCTCTGCTATGCCTAAAACAAATTTCTCTCAAATCCAACCAAACGGTCGGAAGTTTTCGATTCCGCCCCTACTGTGCATTGTATTATAGATTATGGACAGATCACATTTTTGATTTCTTTAAATAAAGATTAAGGGCCGTTATTATAACTTTCCAATAACTAAAGTTAGGATGTTATTGTTCAC
>MINK01001247.1:0-25326 GCA_001735545.1 Phormia regina
AAAACGTTTAAAATATGCACTTTGTTCCCCTTTTGAAGTTGTGAAAATGTTCTCTTTTTTTGAAGAACTTCAACGTTTTTTGCTGGGTAGTCAGTAAAAAATTAATTTTTAAAAATTCAAAAATTCCATTTGCATTATGGTTATGTCCGTCCATCCGTCTTTACAATTGGGTTAATTGAGTTGAAAATGGCTCTTAAGTCAGGGAAAGATGGTAGCAATATTTATTTATATTTGGTTTTAATAGTGATTGAAAGATAAATAAAATTATTGTTGGAATCAAACAATTTTATTATCTATTTGCTAAATATTACAAAATTTACAATTCAATATCTTTTCTTTTTGGACTCCATAAAGATACTTTTATATTGGACTATATATAAACAATACACCCAAAACTTGCAAAATTGAAAATGTTGAAATGTCAAATGCATATTACACGACTAAGGGCAATATAAAGGTGATATAAAAATCTTTAAAATCGGGTAAGGAACAAAAGTTTGTTAGTGGTAGTGTTCTATAAAATGTTGCTCTCCTCTACAACGCCTTTTAAAAAAAATATGTAAGTCAGAGATTTATTTCCAAGAATGTTGGATTCTGAAATCGAAGCCCTCTGAACTATATGGGAAAAAATATATAAAAACAAATAATAAAATTTGTCTTTAATATTTTTTCCACATTTTTGTCTACGGAACACTAATGATTCATAAAGTAAAGAAAAAAGTCTACAATTATGTATTTTTTGTATCAAAGCTACTGAAGTTTTTTCGACAAAAAAAGTCCCAAATAGAGCTATATTTCTTTCAAAACATTTTCAGAACAAACATACTGTAACTTTTAAGTTGAATTCCACACTACGTGTATTAAAACAATGTAATATAATTTTTCTTTAATGATTTTATCTGATATTGGACACATAATTTTGTATATTTTAATTCGGTATCCAAATTTAGTAACAAAATGTTAAAATTCAATAGCCAATTTTGAAACATTTTACCCCAATGTGCAGCGTCAGAATAAATACGAACGATAACAACCACTACTACTAAAATCATATTACACACACACACACATGTATACAATAAACTCTCCCTCAAAATATCTTTGCGTCTCACACCTTCAATTGCCACCGCTGCATGCCACTCCAAATAAATTACAATTATTTATAAAAGTTTAAAATATGGAATGAAATTTATATCGTAAAAAATATATTTATTTATATATTTAAATAATACACACGAAAAAAGCGAACATGAAAGCGAAATAGCGCGCAAAAGTAAAAAATAAAATAAAATAATTTAAATGGGAAACCAAAAAATCAACATAAACGCCAACAAAAAAACAAGAAGAATATATTTTACGTTATACAAGTTGTATTTACTTCATATATACGAGAGAGGAAAAAAAAAGGTATTTAATATAATGTGCAACAATACTGGACTCATCCACAAAAACCCACTCCAAAATGTTTACTTCAGGGAAACAGAAATAATTTTTGTACGTACACAGTTGCCACTGTCTCAGACATTGCTAAACATACACTGGCATCCACATAAACACATAAACATGTATGTGTGTGTATGTGCATATACACAACGATCGAACAAAGTTCTATAATTCAAGCAAAAGCCACAAAGTCGTCGACACCAGTAGTAAATTTCTTATAAGATATTGAGATGATATAAAGAAGTCAATGGTGTGACGTCTACATGAAGAAAATATGAAGTAACGACACACAAACACACACACACGCACATTGATATACAAAAATATTTCAATAAAGAAAAAGTAAAAAAACCAAAAAAAAAATAATAATAATATTCGTAATAATAAATAATTATAATGAAAATAGAAAATATATAATGAATTAAAGTTTCTCTATAAAGAATGAATCGGCATTAATTAAAACCTAATTACCTATTAATACAAACAAATTATTGATAATGACGACAACAAAATATTTTTTATGATTTTAAAGTTATAAAGTTATAATTATAACGTTTCTAGTCTATAATAAAATATAAAATTAATTCTCAATTTGATTAATTTGATTTGAAGTTTAGTCTATATATTAAAATCTGCAGAACTTATTTGATTTTATCTAGAATAAAATGTTTAAACTTAATTTTTTTTTTGTTTACTCCAGAAAGTATGCTACAAATAAAACATAACTTTATTATAAAAACCGTAAACAATTTTAAAATTTTAAAGTCAATCTCATTTTAAACAAAAAAAGGAAAAAAAAAACATTTAATATAAAATAGCATTTTATTAATATTCAAATATTCATATTCAAAAAAAAAAAAGAATGAAAAGAAATTAATTTAAAGCATTTTGAAAATAAAATAAAATTAAAAATATTGAAATAGTTTAACAATTAAAAAAAATGTTTTTTTTTTTTTGCTTTCTAAATTAATTTGAATACTAAGAGGATAAAATACACTAAAAATTTATTAAATTATAAATGCTTTAAGCATTTTTACAGTAATTTTTAATTACAAACAGTTTTAAAATATATGCCCTAATTTATTTTCCAATATTAACATCAACTCTGAAGATAATATTTTTACAAATTGTCATTTGAACTATATTTTACAAGAAACAAGGACAACAAAAACATATATTTTTTTTTTACAAAACATTTTAGCACAATTTAGCATATTAATTCTGGCAACACTGGGACCAACATTTCATATGAATCCCGCCATTTTCTCCATATATAAAAACTAAAATCAACCAAATTGGTTCATTGCAAATTTTCGCTTATACAATCTTCGCTTATGGTGAGTTCACAGTGTAAAATTTCAAGAAGATGGGTCCATAATTAACAATAGCTCTCATATAAGACCCAGTTTCGGGAATCACCAAAAAGTGCATAAATACATGTGGATCTGTATTAGTATTTTATATTGTTCACTTAAAACAAATATAGGTCAATAATTGGCCCCTTCTCGAATTTTGGTAGACATAGACAATAATGTAGGGTATCATTTGACGGGCTAGATCGACTATAATTTGTTCTCTCTTTTTTTTCGTAACCTATGTAAGCTAAGGACTAAAAACTTTGTTATTTCACTTAAAATTGGGTAATTTCTTATTGAAAAAGTGAAAGTCAATCATACTTTAACTAAATAATTGTCCAAACGAGTTATTACGATTTTTGCAGCTACCATTTAAGCTATGGATTTTGTTCTTCTTCTACAGATCTATTATACATATTTTTAACGATATATAGACTTAAGCAGAGACTTGATTTTATACAAATTCATTTAACAAATGAAAAAGATATTTTTATTTTTTTTTTTACATAGAATTTGTTTATAATTTAAATTTACCACCGACTGTAGAGTGCTAAGACATCGAAAATAAACAGGAAACACAAGAATGCACAGTGTTGTTCGGTGCGTTTATAATTTTTCATTAAAAGTTGGCAATAAAACTTTATTTAATGGTAGCAGAACAACAAACACACACACACAACCATACATACATTTATTCACCCAAAACACCCAAAAGGAATAACGGGACAAACTGAATATTTTACATTATATTTATGTAGGTATGTGTATGTAATAGTGTCTTGGTATATGTTAAGAAAGCACAGTGCCGTTCGTTGCCTTTAATATTTTATACTTAAATTATTTTAATGATACCTACAACAAAAACAACACACAAAAAAATATAAAATAAAATACAAAAATATATATTTATTGTAGCTTCATTTATACATATTTATATAATAAATATATATTATTATTATTATGTAATCAAATATATATTTATATAAATATAACTATATGTATAAGAATAAATATATATGTAAAGATATATTTAAATTATAAGAAACTATAATTAATTATACAATGTAAATATGTATATATGTATGTATTTTTATGTAAATTTATTTATAATTTATGAAACTTTATGAAAAGTGAATGTAACAAACATGGCTGATAGACAGAAATAATATGGCGAAGAAAATATCCAATTTTATTAATTAATAAAATTAAAAATAACTCTTATTTCAATATAAATTTTGAGGACATTTAATCCTTATATTTCGTAATATTTCTATAAAATAACCCACAATATTAAAAGTCTTACCTTTAACTTTTATTTGAACATTAGATTAAAGAAACAATTGATCTTATATTTTTTATGTATCATTGTTGTATTAATAAATTTAATTTATTTTTATTTGCCGCATTACTTTTCTAATTAAAACATATTTAAAAAAAAAAAAAAAATTTTTCTCACAATTTGTTCAGATTACAAAAATTATTATGAAATCCAACATACAATACATACGTTTATTATTATTGTTATTGTACATAATTAGGGTAAAAAAATTAATGTATAAATAAATAAATAAAAAAGCAAAGAAAAACTAAAACTATTATTTATTAATATAAAACGTACAAGCACACACACACACACACGTGCACTCTTATAAATACAATAAATATTAGGAACAAACAAAAAAAATGCAAAAATCATTTATGAATGACGAGTTAGTGTCTGTTGATATCTGAATTGCTCTGCTAACAATACACATACATACATACATTTATAGATATGTATATAGTATGTGTGTTTTTAAAGCATTTTTTTTTTTTCTTTTTGTACACTTTGCGCAACGAAGCAAACTGCAGTCAAGTCAACATTTGCAATATTTAGTTGTTGCAGCCACACAACAATAAATGTTGCACTATGTCTACAATTTAAATTTATTATTTAGCGGATGTTTAATTGTATCTATTTAATTTTATATTTTTTTTCTATTTGATTTTGTTATTGTTGTTGTTATTATTATTATTATTGTTTCTACAATTTTCATTGCATTTAAATTGTTGTAATTGTTGTCCAC
Source organism: Phormia regina (assembly GCA_001735545.1). Taxonomy (NCBI): domain Eukaryota; kingdom Metazoa; phylum Arthropoda; class Insecta; order Diptera; family Calliphoridae; genus Phormia; species Phormia regina. The sequence goes on from MINK01001247.1 coordinate 4,865, forward strand.
CAGTCGGTTAGTCATACAATTCATATATTCATTCATAATTTTATAAAAACCAACCAAACGACCGGTCGGTCGGTCGATCGGTCGGTCATTTTTATTAGCACAAGCATTTATTTAGTTCTAATAATTTGTTTTATTTGTAAATGAATGAAATTAAACAAAATTTTTAATTAAGAGCTACTTAAAATAAAATAATTAATTTGGCGAATACACAATCACTAACAAATGTTTAAATTATTGTTAATATTATAAATTTGTTCTCGTCATTTCCTCTAGACTATACTATAGACTAGACTAAAAATTATAGACTATATAGACTACAGAGACTATAGTCACTATTATAAACAAAAATTGGCTATAGTCTAGTTCGACATTAATCTACTGTATAGATGAAAATTTAGGCTCAACTATAATCTAGGTTATAGTTTCGAATATAGTCTAATATAAAATTTCGACTATAGTGTTGTCTAGAGTCTCGTCTAAAGTCTAGTATATAGTATCGAATATAGTCAATTATATTCTATATTCTCGACTATAGTCTAAAATATCGACTACAGTATCAACTATAGTCTAACCAATAATATCGACTATAGTCTAGCCCAGTATATATATATACCAATATTTTTCACCATTATTTACATTACAATTTACCTGTTATTTAGTTATGCAGAAACAATACATCAATTTAATCAATCTTTTAAAATATTTTTAGTTTTTTTTTTTATTAATAAATAAAGATTAATTTAAATATATTTTATACATAGACATATAAATACTTGCATAGCAATGAGTGTGTGCGTGTGTATGTATTTGTGTTAAAATATTTCATTATAAACATGATATTTTGTTTAACAATGAAAATGTTTCGCATGTTAAAGATTTTTCCATTAATCACTTGTATTTTTTTATTCGTATTTATTATTTTTTTTTTTTTGCATTTTTGCGACGGTATAATGAAAAAAATAAATAAATTAAATGAAAAACAAAAAAAAAAACTAACAACAAAAATAACAAATATTATTTCCACACATTTCACATGCAAAGGAAATCATAAGTAATATAAATAATTGTTTTCGTTTCGTTTAGTATATTTAAAAAAAAAAAAAAAAAGTTTCTTAGTTTTTTACACATGTAGTTTTACACAGAGAAAAATAATTAATTCCAAAAATGTAAAAAAAAAAATCTTCTTTCGAGATTGTTTTTACGTGTAAAGTACGTTAACGGCCTAAACATATATCTTTAATGTATATAAAATACCAATAATCGAACTTAAATTTTATTCAAATGTTTTTACTCTTAGTTTATGCGTTAAAAATGGCACTACGTCATAATAATGGATAATTTAGCAGCCTAAAATATAGATTATTTGGCTCGAATTATTAAATTAATAAAATCAAATATCTATTATTAATGTTAGACGTTAATAAATTGTATTGTGTTGTGTTTTTTCTCTCAGTGTTAAAATAAAAGAAATCCACTAGGTAAATAAATGTTAGTACAACTTTATTTTTTAGTTATATTCCATAATACTAAACACATTATTTTAAATTATGCAAATTGTTTTGTATATTAAAAAACATTTAAAAAGATTTTTCACATCAGATAAAAGTAAATTTTATAGAAAAATAATAATAAAATAATTTTAAATCTAATTTTGTAAAATGATAATGATTAAATGCAAATAACAAGCAAATACTATTGAAATTGAAACTGGCAAAATTTTCGATGTAACTAAAATTATTCGAAATAATTACAAAATGAAGGATATTTAAAAATACAACCTCGAAGCTGTAAAATAAAATGAGATTTTTTAATCAAAATTTATAATTATTTTATATAAAATATTAATTGATTTTACCATTTAATTATAACTATTATTATTATTATTTTTTATTAAATTTGTTTTTATAGAAAATTTTTGATCAGTTTTCTTTTTTCGGAAAATTTAATTAGTTTTTTTAATAGAAAATTTTCAATTAGTTTTATTTTTCATATCATTTTTTTTAGGAAATTTTCAATTAAATTTCTTTTCAATGAAAATTTTACATTAATTTTTTTTATATTTTTTTTTTTTATAGGAAATTTTCGATAAATTACTTTTAATTGGCAATTTTCAATAAATTTTTTATATAAAATGGTAATTTTTTTTATTGAATTTGTTTTTGTAGAAAACTTTTACAATTCCAAAAATTATTATTTATTCAAAACCGCTTACTATCTGCATTACTTTTATACCTTAAACACTACTCTCTGTATTACTTTCATATATTATTTCTTAATATTTGAGATAAGAAAAAGAAATAATAATCCTGTCAAAATAGGCCGCAATGTAGATGCCACCTTCTTTCTAAATAAACATTTCTTTCTTAAAAATATAATTTACGTAATATTTATAAAATTGTGTAATTATTGATTATGATTTGTTTGCTCAATTCAATTCAATTCAGTTCATTTTATATTATTCCTTATTTTTTAATCCATTTTTTTTTTTTGCTCTTTTTCACTTGACTTTACTTAACGAAAAACATTCTGAATATAAGTGCTCTTAGGCTGGTTGGTAACCTTGTATTGATTAATGTGTTGAGTTGTATTGAGTTCTGTTCGTTGTGGTGCTGATTTGATGAGTTAAGCAGCTAAACTCCTCTAAGTTTAATGTTTTAATAAAAAATAAAAAAAAATAATGGAACGTATTGAACAATTGCTTATTATGTATTTGTTTTTTTTTTAGATTTATTTTTTTTTAATAACCACTAATTTACCATAATTAACGTTAAAATGTTGGTACTACAACAACAATCAATTAAAGAAAAAAAAAATAATTATAATTTTACCTTAAAAAAAGTTGCAAAAGGAAATGGAAAATAAAATAAGAGAAAAGTAATCATGTCAAGGAAATTTACACATAATAAGTGTAAATTTGATTTTATATATAAATTTGAAATCAAAATGTTTTATCATTGATGCGAGGTAATGCAGAAAGTAACTGATAAGAATATGAAATGATAAATATTTTAAAAAACTTTAACTTATTTTTGGCTTAAAATCTCTTTTTTTTTTTTTCTTTAACTTAAAGATTTTTCTGCAGACAACAAGAAAAAAAAATACATTTACTCACTTCCTAATGAATATGTGTAAAAGTATTTAACAAAATAATAATTAAAAACAAAAGTACAAAAACAAAAAAAAAAATAATAAATAAATACAAATACAAACGAATATGCAAAATTGTTTGTAAAATCTGTATTTAAATACTTATGCCACTAGAGATTTACTCAAAACTAATACAGACATACAAAAGAAAAAAAAAATTGCAAAACACACACAAATGTTTAAATATATTCATTCATTCATTCATTTACATTGTATTAGAGATACACTTTTTTCATATCAAAATGATGCCAGTTCTGTCGTTTTGTCTGTCTTTTAGATCGTTTAGTCGGTCGTTGGTTCTGGCCTCTATTTATGTTCGTACATAACTACTGTTAAAAACCTACTTACAGGCATATAGAAAACGGTATTAAATACACTACCACTACGTTTACTCATACTCCCTCCCTTCTGGGCAACAATCACACACATTCACTCTCGAATAAAAATACAATTTAAAATTCAGTAAACTAGGCAAAGGAATAGTAGAAAAAAAAAACAAAAACAAAATAACAACATGATGTAGAATATATTATAACAAACAAAATGTTCGAAATACAAAAACAAAATACAACAAACTAAATGTGCAACAAACAAAATATTAGATACATCTACATCATCGTTTACAAACAGATGGTTAAGTTAGTTTTTAGACAAACGGAAAAATTGCAGTTTAGTTTTTCCAATAAACAAATTTAATGAAAAAATCGATAATTTTCTATAAAAAGAAAAAAAAGAAAATTGCCTGAAAATTTTCTAAAAAAAAAGAAAACAGATCGAAAATTTCCCATAGCAATGAAATTTATTACACATTTTTTATACAAAAGAATTTGATTGAAAATTTTCTATTGAAAGAAATTAAAAAGTTTTATCGGAAAACGAAAATGTTTCTAAAAATTTTTGTTTAAATAAAGAGTTTATAAAACAGTTTCTTAAAATATAAAATTTATCGGAAATTGTGTAGAATTTTTTTTTAAATAGAAAATTCTCTTGTAATTTAATCTAAAATTGTTTTAAATTTTAAAATATATTACTTTTTAAATTAAAAATTTATCAGCAACTTTATTGAAAATTAATCAAAAACTTCTTTAAAAAAAAATGTATTTTAAATTGCTTTTAAATCCAATAAATACAAAATGAAATAAATAAAATCATTAGAAAATTTTTTGAAATTGGAAAATCGATGCAAAAAATTTTTAGAAATAAAAAAAAATAACCAAAACTTACCCGAAGTAGAAAATCTTTTTAATGGAAAAATCATTAAATAGAAAATTTACCAAAATATATTTTTAAATAAAAATCTATCTAAAATTTTCTCTATTCAGAAAATTTAAAAAAGTTAGATATTGAACTTTTTCTATCAATAAGAAACAATTATAATAAATTAAAATTCTTACTGTGATCAAACAAATGTTCGGGTCTATTGTTACTTATTGCTTTTTTTAAATTTCATGATGCACATACTTTTACGTAATATCATTAAACATTTTAATTCATTAATTCTGTAACTGTTAAAACACTTTGTTAACACACTGTTTATATGTATTTGCAGTAAGTGGTAGTAGTAGTAGGCACACATCTTTTTATTATATAATGTTTGTATATTTATTCATATATATATATATGAATGTATTTATGTTTATATGTGTAAATGTATTTAGTACATTTTAACATTACATTTTGAACATTTTAACATTTTATATTGCACGTCATTACAGACAATTAAATGCAAAGTAGTTTCCTGCTAAACGTTTAATTTTTTTTTCTCTCTCTCTTAGCTAAGTTGTTGTTTTTTTTATATATATTTTTGCATTATTTTCTACAATCTTGTTTTTCTTCCATTATTATTATTTTATTGTTGCTTTTCTGATATTTGTATTCTAAAATAAAAAATAAACTTAAATGATTTTTTTTAATATATTTTAACATAAATTGCGAAGGCGCTGTATAAATAAGCAGATAACCGTTCGACCATTGATGATCTTTTTTTCACAGATTCAGTGGCATAATTTTACTCTTTGCCTTTACTTTTTTTTTAGGAATTAAGGGATTTAAAACTAGTTCTTATATCATATCATATTATATTATATTTTATTTCCTGTATTTAAACTAATAATTAAATACTGAATTTATTTTATTTTGTTTTGTTTTTTTTTTTTTTTTTATTTTATTTAGAGAACAATTTCAAAAAATATTATTTCGTAGACAAAAACNNTTTTTTTTTTTTTTTTTTTTTTTTTTTTTTTTTTTTTTCTAACTTGCACTTTTGGCCATATTTATAGAGTATTTTTTTAACCTAAGAAAATCATTATTTAAAAGCAATAAGTTAATTTCTTTATGCAATATAAATATTTACAAATTAAACTTGTGAGTGAATGTGTTTATAGTAAGGTAACCCAATGAACAAAATAATTTCCAATTTACATTTTAGATATTTTTTTTTTATTTTATTTAGAGAACAATTTCAAAAAATATTATTTCGTAGACAAAAACAGAGAGTTTTTGATAAGACATTTTCTTTTATAGGAATATTTTCGATTAAGAATTTCTTTATAAGAAAATTTCGATAAAAAAAAAAATTATTTTAAAGATTTTTTTTTATATGAAAATCTTTATAAAAATTATCTTTTTTATACGAATTTTCGATGAATTTTTTTTATAGGAGATAATCGATACAAATTTTCTTCTTAAAGGAGAATTTCGATAAAAATTTTCTTCTTAAAGGAGATTTTCGATAAAGATGTTCTTTTTAAAGGAGATTTTCGATAAAGATGTTCTTTTTAAAGGAGATTTTCGATAAAAATGTTCTTTTTATAGGAAATTTTTAACAAAAATGTTCTTTTTATAGGAAATTTTGCAATAAAAATTTTCTTTTATAGGAAATTTTGCAATCATTTTTTTTTAAATTTTCGATAAAAAATTTTCTCTTTAGGGAAAATTTTCGATAAAAACTTTCTTTTTATGGGAAAATATTTGTTAAATTTTTTTACAGAGAGTTTTCGATAATAAATTTTCTTTCATAGGAATATTTTCGATTAAGAATTTCTTTATAAGAAAATTTCGATAAAAAAAAAGAAAATTTCGATAAAACGTTTTTATTTTAAAGAAAATTTTCAACAAGAACTTTAATTTTAAAGAAATTTTTTGGTAAATCTTTCTTTTTATAGGAAATTTTCGACAACGTTTTTTTTTTAAGAAATTTTGGATATAAATTTTCTTTTTAGGGGAAAATTTTCGATAAAAACTTTCTTTTTATGGGAAAATATTTGTAAAATTTTTTTTTTTTACACAGAGTTTTCGATAATAAATTTTCTTTCATAGGAATATTTTCGATTATGAATTTCTTTATAAGAAAATTTCGATAAAAAAAAAAAAAATATTTTAAAGAAAATTGTCGATAAGAATTTTAATTTTAAAGAAAATTTTCGGTAAAATTTTCTATAAAAAATTTCTTTTTATAGAAAATGTTCGATAACATATTTCCTTTTATACAAAAATTTCGATTACAAATTTCTTTTTTAAGGAAGTTTTCGACATATTTATGAAATTTTCAATAGTTTATATTTACAAAATAAAAATAAACTCGATAAATTTTCTTTTTATAAAAAACTTGCGATAAATTAAAAAATTTAATGTGTTGGGTTATTATAATCCCTCAATTTTCCACCTCTCTTCCTCTTACTAAACTCCTTCACTTTATTATTCACTCATCCAATAAACACACATTTGGCCTGTCAATGTACATTTGTTTACAAACAACTACAACAAATGTAGCAGCAGCAACAACAATAACAAAAAAAAACTATTACTTCTACTACATTGTTTAATTTATAAGGTTCACCACTTTATTGTAATTTACATTTTAATATAAATTTTTTATTACAATTTTTTTTTTCTTTCATTTCTGCAATATATTTAAATATTTTTATTGTGGTGTAATTATTATTTTCAGTTGGTACGAGTGTATTTTTTTTTTTTTTTTATTATTTGTGTTACAGTTGTTGTTGCTTTTTATTTTCATTGTAATTTCATTTAGTTATTATTTTATTTTTATATATATTTTTTATTTTTTATTTTTTTTTTTTTTTTTTTTTTTTTTTTTGTATTATAATTATGTATGTTGGAATTGAAAACGTGCAATTAATCGTCATGCTAACCTACCAAAACAAATGTGTATAGTATAGGTAAAAAAAAAATAAAGCAGGACACAGTGTAACGATATCGTTTAAGAAATTTGAGATGAAAAACATTTATAAACATAATAAGATCATTTAGTTAATATTATTATTGATTATATTATTTAATAAAATCATACAATAATAAAATCATCATATTCAATAATGATTTAATTAAAATTAATTATAATTATAATAATTTATAAATAATTTTTAAAATTTTTGTTTATCTTTTTTGTTTAATTCTAAAATATTATAGTCTCGTTTGTTATACTGTTAGTTTGGTGCAATGGTTTATTTAATAGGTACTTTAACAATTATTTATTTATTTACTTATTTATTTAGCAAATGCGGTTTCTTCGTTACAAGTAGTTCACTCTAACGTAGCAAATGTATATTTATTTGTTAATTTATTTATTTTATTCTATAATTATTACAATTCTAAAAGAAATAAATAAATAAATAAACTCCAAATATATACGTATCCATATTAAAGTGGTTTAAATTAACCACATAAAACTAACTATAGTTTATGTATGTATGTATGTATGTATGTATGTATGTATGTATGTATGTATGTATGTATGTATGTATGTATGTATGTATGTATGTATGAATGTATGTTAATATAATTCTGAGAATTAATATCGTTTAAAAAATCTTATACTTAATTTATTTGTTTTGTGAATATTTACATTAACCATTTTACTAAAATTTTACTCAAAGCCTACATGGCAGGATAATCTAAGATTAAGAAGTCGAGGTTAAATAATATCAATTTGGCCCAGATATTAACAAAATATTTTCCTAATAAATTGTATATCGTATAAACGAAATTTGAATTCAAAATCTTTATTGAGTCAAAAATAAAATTTTTTGAAATGGAAATTTTGCTAGAATTAACCAACAGACGAACAAAATTACGAACTTGAGAACTCTTTGAAGAAAAAAATTTTAAATTTTAAAAATACATTTCCTTACTTTTCGTTTAAGATAAAACCAATTAGAAAATAATTTCGACCCATTTAACTCAAATGAATAAAATAAGTAAAACATTTTTTAAAATCATTTGTTCAAGAACTGATGTTTCAGAGAATTAATATTACAACCAATTATGTTAAAAAAAACTAGTGCTTAAGAACTTATTCTCTAAGGACTTTTAGATTACTTCTGAGAAAAAATCACTAGATCTTGAATGACTGTTTTATAAAACTTGCAAATTCCAAAAATTTTAAAAAGTGTATTTAAAAATTTTAATTTAATAGTTAGGGAACATGTTCTGAAACCGTTCCCTATCGCTTATATAGGATTAGATTTGAATGTGACAATTTCAAACAAAAATCATTAACTAAGGAACTAGTTCAAGAACCGTTTCATAGAATGGGTTAACACTTCTAGGAAACTAGTTCTAGATGATTCAACTGTTAATTTTAACATAAATATTTCATTTTCCGTTGGAAAAAAATTGTTGTTTTTTTATAGAGGTTAAATTTTCTTTCCTATAATTTTTTTAATATAATCCCCTAAAATCTCTTACGATATTTCATTACGTATTTTCAATAATTTACAATTATGTAAATGTTTATTTCTTAAAGCATATTTTTGTGTTAGGGACTAATTTTTTTACATATAAATACATGTAAATCTGCCCTCCACTGATAACTTTTTTAAATTTTCTAAAGTTTTCAAAAGAGTGATATCTCGTTTTATTCTAAACAAAATAGTATTTAAGTTAAGTATATAAATATTTTTAGGATTCTTTTGATACTCATTTATTATCGCATAACTTGTCTTTCGTAAGATTTCTTTTTTACATTGAAAAATTTCCTTTATTTTCAGAAAAAAAAAAAACATATGTTGCTGTTTAAATATTTTCCCCCTTTTTTTTAAATCATTTAGTATATGAACCTTTTTTTCATTAAGGATATGTTATATAAATAAATGTATGTGTGAAACACTTGTTGCTTTTAAAAATATATATATTTTTTTTTTTTTAATTTTATACTAGAGTTTGATTTTTGGTCAACACATACATGGATATCCAAATAATATGTGTAGGTATGAATGTAATAAAACTCATTGTTCATGAATGTGTTAAATGTTTGCTTCAATTTTTTTATTTTTATTTTAGAAACACATACATACAACATACATATATGTATAAATTGTGAAGTATATTACGTTTATGATATCATTTTATTACAGATCTTTATATCAGAACATAATAGAAATTTGGGATCTTAGAATATGTAAAGATACTTGTGATTATATTATAGTTAGTTAAATAAAAATAATTAAAAAAAAAAAAACTTAATTGAAATTATTGATTATATTAATATATTAAAACTGCTAAGGACTCTATTATTAAAATCTAATTTTAGCTTTATAATATATAGAAAGTCTAAATGGCCCTAAGTATTTCAAATATTCCACAATAAATTCCATCTAAAAATTTATTTTAAACATAAATTAAGTGTAGGGCAACCAAAATTCCTTGTTGACTTTTCATGATGTTCAATTTTACACATACACATAAATATATATATAGTTGTTAGTAGCATTAAGGACCTTTTTTTGTTTAAAATATTTTTACTCATACATTGTAAAAGGTGGGGTATTGATTGTGAGTTTCTATATTCTGGTTATTCACTAACTTTTCATGCTAATTTTCTATATGGCAACATATGATGCTTTGACCATTTAACACTAGGACATGTTAAAACAAAGCAACTGTTGCATGTAGATTTTATAATGCTCATACCAAAAAAACACCGAGAATTTGTTATATTTTAATTTAAAATTACCACATTGTGGCTACTATAAAAGTAAGTGTGTAATGCGTTTTTTTATCTAAAGACAAATCTTTCATATGAATAGTTTAGCTTCTTGGAAGCTACTCGAAATTTATAAAATATCTACATAAACGTTTATTAGACAGGCTCGAAATTTATAAAAAAAAAAATGATTTTGAAATTCATCTGCTAAAAACAAATGAAGTTATTTATTTCCAAATGATCTTTCAAAATGGCAAAACATAAACATTTTCAAAAATGTTAAAGCATTTTTTTTTAATTTTTAGACATTGGATCAAAATATAGGTGATTCAAAATTACAATTATAACTTTTTTATTGAAAGTATTTGATATTATGAGTTAAGTTTTTTATACAAGATTTGATCATACGATACGAGATGGTTTTTATGTCCTTCCGGATGTCTTGCTTGCTAAACTTTTGTGATTTTAAAAAACTATTTTCTGATTCCTGTGTAATCTGTAAATGACTATATTTATTAATTTGTGTACAAAATTTATTCATTTATTTGTATGAAATATGTCTTGTTTCATTTATGAAGAATAAAATATTAAACTTTTAACATTTTCGATCGATTACGATCGAGAATATCACTGTAGATATTTTAATAACTGTTGGTAGTATTTAAAACTAATATAACAATGACTTGAAGATAATCACAAAAAAATCAGAAAAATTGTTTGCAAGATATGATGCAACCTTCTATTTTTTACAAATCGCGATATATAACCAGAACTAGAGTCAATTCCCAAATGAGGGAATTGACTCTAGTTCTAATACACTAACGTGCATTCGAGATCTGATGCCCTAGAATCGATATTTCTCGGTGTTATTATTTTAAAATTAATTGAATTTTCTTTATTCATACCAAGAGCTAAAAAATATATTATATTGTCACTCTTAATAAAATGCATTAACCTCATTTACATGATTTAAATATTTTATCAAGTTTAAAGAGAGAAAAATTTTACTTCGCACCTTTTACTTTTAAAAACTTTTAAAAATTTCTTCTAATCTTTAAAAAACATTTTAATTAGAAATTTTTCTAAATAAGTTGAGAAAGCCAAAAGAAGAAAAAGACATGAATTAATGAATTTTTTCCATATTCTTTTTTTCGTTATGTAAAATTTTATGAATATTAATTCGTTTCACATTTTTAATCTTCAATACAGATGAGAAATGTTGATTTTGTGTTCTTGAAATGCATTTACTTTTATGCGTTAAATTAAAAATCTTTTCTATAAAGTATAGAAAAAAAAAATAATAATAATAATAAAACAGAGAAAATGATAATAATAAAGAAGCAGCAAACAATATAAAGAAATGAAAAATTATCCCATCCAAATCTCATCCTTAAACATATAGAATATTTCATCTCAACATACTCACTCACACATACATATGAATGTATGGATGTATGTATATCTACATATAAAGATGATGAATATTTTATAACTTTCGGCAACATGCATTCATCTATGATACATTTTTAATGAAACTTGAAATCTTTATGTTTTTATGTTGTATATGTGGATGGATGCATTCTCATATACAAACACATAAAATATGATTGTTTGTATGTATTATTATAATATATATTATATACATACATACAAGTTGCATATAAACTAACCTGCTGCACCTGAACATTAATATTTACGAAAAAAAAAATTCTATACTTTTTATTTATAACAAAAATAACAGTAAACAAAAACAACAAGAAGAACCAAAACAAAAACAACAACAAAAAATGTATTCATTCCCATCTAATACATTGGTATTTTTACAAATATATGTACGAGTGTATGTGTATGTGTGTGTGTTTTAGAGCTTACAACTAAGAAATAAACAAAGCTCGATAAAAATAAACACAACAAATACAAATTCATACAAGTATGTGTACGTTTATATCCGGTATTGTAGTTGTTGTTGTTGTTTTTTTTTTTCATTCCATACAACAAAACACCTGTGTCTTTCCTTTAACGGAGGTGAGATTTGGAAGATTTGTTTTGGTGAAAAGAGGGGTTAGGTTGAAGGAGTTAACTCCTTATACTTTTAGAAATGTGAAAGTGCATGAGTGTATTGTTATTTTGTTGCGAATATATGGCACCTAAAGAATAACAACAAAACAAAACAAAACAAAAAAAGCAAGCAAAAATGTCAAAGGATGTATTTAAAATAAAAATACAAAAGCATACATACACACTTGCATACAATACATACATATGTATATGTATTCACTCATTCTTTCATTTATTTATGTATAAACATAAATATTTATATACATATATACATATGTATATACATATAAGCAAATAAATCAATGTATCCTTGTGCGCGTTTATAACCATTATATATATATATATATGTATATGTCCTTATGTTTATATATAGTTATATTTGAATGTATATACATATTTATTAATCTACACATATGACTGTATTTATATGTTTGTATGAAATATATTATTAAACACATAAAGGTTAGAACGGTTGGCTGAATTGTTTTTGTTTAAGGAAATATTAAACTTTTGTCATAACAATGACACTTTATTGAAAATATAATGAAAAAAAGAAACGACAAAGTAATCATAATGTATTTGGTCAATACCTTAAAACGTGAAGGAATTTTATAAGAAATCTACATCATATGAAAGTTTTAAAAAATTTATTAATGAAAAAGTTTAATTTTACCCAAGAAACATAATGTACATAGCGCACGTTACATACCTTCGTGTGAAAATCATAAAGCATTTTTAAAAAATTGCAATACACGTCAACAAATTATATGTAAATCATATTGAAAAACTATTATTGTTTAGATTCATTTAGGTTCTGTTAAAAGAGAACCATTGATGAAAAAAAATCGAATTGAAAAAAATATTATAAAGTCATTTTTCGTTACAATTAACATTAATCTAATTTCTTAAAAAAAAAAAAAAAGTATAAAAAATTTAAATTAAAAAAAGATTTTCAAAAAAAAAAAAAAAAATCCAAATTTCTATTCCTAAATCATAAAGAAAAAATCCAAAAAAATCTTCATAAAAGTCCATATTTATTTCAATTAAAAAAAAAAAATAAAAAATATTTAAACAATCATAAATTGCCTTATTGTCTCCGTTTGTGGACTATAATTAGACACCAGGAGAATGATATACGTATGTAGATCCTCTGCCGCTATATACTTCATCACCATTGGTGGTGTCTTATTCATTTGGGTTTCGTTGAAATCTAAACACTATTGATAAACTCTTTGCAACACATTAGAATTTTCAAAAATGAATTTGATTTGTTGAACTACCGTTTGGGATTTTAGAACATATTCCAATATTATTTCCAAAATCAACTCCTTATAGATTCCTAGCACTTATTATATATTTCTTAAATAAAATTTTGTTTTAGAAAAAAAGAATGTATACATTTTTCATAAAATAAAAATTTCAATTTACAATTTCAAAAACGTTTAGTTTTTGATATTTCGGCAGAGATTTTACTACTAAATTTTTAACGCAACATGTAAAGTAATATGTTTGAGTGAAAATTAATTAAATATAATAAATAATAAAAAAAAAAAAAAAAAAAAAAAAAAAAAAAGAATTATTTTATTTGTTATTTCGACAAAAACAATATTTGCTTTGTATCGGCAACAATATATCCAGAGGTACTACAGTGGCCCCAAATCGACTCACATGATCAGAGCTGAGATATTTTCGGAATGATTTGCAGGAGTACAGCCTACTGGCTGGTCACTAAGTTGGTCACAGGGACAGAGGACAGTTCGTCACCTAAGTTCGTCACCTCGGGTGTTAAAAATTTCCCCAAAATTCATGTATGATTTAAATACACACATACATAATACATGTATGTAATTAATGCTTATAAATATCTACAAAAACATGCGTACATATGTAGGTTATTTATTTTAGTTTAAGGAGTATTTGGGTCAAAGTCAATTTTACATTCATCTTACAAATAATATTATTGCAAAAATAGTTATATTCATCTAAAGTTTAATATTTAAAGTTCTAATAGTCCTTCACATTTATTTATTTTTTTTACTTTTTTGGCAATAAAGAATTTGTTAATGTTTCCAAAAAAAAATCTTAACAAAAATCCGAGTTTCCTGCAATCCCCATCCAGTTTTTATTAATTTTGGAAAACATTTTAAATTTTTTGTCTAATATTCAAACATTTCAAAGGTGCGTTTAATTAAAATATGAGTCATTGACAATATAACTTATATTTTAGTTAAATGCACAAAACATATTAATGAGCCTCTGTTTTGCAACGGTAGAGTTACCATTAAAACACGTTTATCACGAATTGGGATATTGGGTATTTTGTATAAAAAAGTAGGATTTTTTTTAATTCTCTAATTTTATAATAAGTCTATTATTTCAATCTATATTATTTAAATTTTATTTAGATCCAAATTTGAACATTATTTCCCAAAAGTATATTTAAAATTAAAATTTTAAGTTTTCCTCAACATGGTATGAAGAATTTTAATTCCATTTAATTTTCAGATTATTACGTGTTCATTGATACCAAATACTTCCATAATATTTATTCTTTTGCTTGAAAACTATCCAAACAGTTGTTTTCATGGATAATTTTTAACACTTTTCCTAAGCAATTTTTAAAAATTTGGAAACACTGGTCGGGTAGCAATGCAATATTATATTCTTCAGAAGATACCACTTTGGGACCACTGTGTACTATTTTATATGATGCATTAATTAAACTAAATAAGTATTTAAATATTTGAAATTAAAAATAATCATTCAAAATCTACAAAGTTTCTAGTCACATTGACAATATGTGGTGTCGGTATTTTAATGCCGCTCATTTACAAATTTTGAACTCATATAGACTCACACAATCTGATTCATATAAAATAGATACGCCACTGATACTAATTGAAGTCATTTTGTATAATAATATATAGACTTTGGAAAGGAAATATTTATTATAACTTCCAAATGAAACAAATTATACTTTAGGATCTAATATTACAAATATATTGTCTTATGCCTCTAAAGATAACAACCGTAACTACAACTTTCTTATGTAATTCTTATAAATTTAATTAAACATCTTGCAAAAAAAAACAAAAACACGTCGTATATTAAACGTTTTACTATATAAAGTCACACAACTGTAGCAATATTTTCCTGGCTATAAAGAATACAATAGATATATGTATTTAAATGTCTATAAGTACATATAGATATTGATATATAATCGTTTATTTGGAATTTTATGAGTTTGTATCGTTCACAAAAAAAAAAAAAAAAAAAAAAAGACTCAGTTGTTGTTGGTCCTTGTTATTGCTGCTGTTGTCATTAATAAAAAGAAATATTGTATTCATAATAATTATCATTGCATATTTTATGTATAAACACACAAATACAGACACAATTACATACATATATTCATTTAAAACATACACTAAAGAAAATTTAAGTAGAGATAAAGATTTGGAAATTAAATATAAAAAAATTTATTAAATTTTAAAAATTTGAAATTAAAAAAGTAAAATATAATATTTCCTTTAGACCCTTATTATTGCTTCTATTGCTTAATTATTACTATTGATTTAACAAAATTGTTTTCATTTGCACTTTTTTTTTTTCTTTTGCAATGAAATAAGTAATTATGATTATTAATAGTTGTTACTTTGAAAATGTATTTTAATTGAATTTCTTTCACTGTTCTACAAACTCGTATTGTTTGAAACTTTCAAACACACAAGCAAAAGAGATCCAATATACAAACATACATTTATACATTTATTGGTATGTGTATAATATGATTGGTTATTAATATTTCTGAAATTCATTATTATTGTTTTATTTTCTGCGTTTTCCTTTTTATATTCATCTTTTCAAAAACCACACATACACAAAACCATTAAAACAATTCAACCAACACAGGATGAGTATCATGCAACATATTAACTCATGCAACTACTATTGATATAACAAATACTACTGCTACTACTACTACTACTAGTATTGCCACTGCTACTTTTACTCATCAGATGATGAGGATGACGATGATGCATTTGTACAAGGGATTCATATGGAATAAAATCAACCAAAAAAAAAAAATGGAAAAAACGGAGTAAGAACGACTTGGCATAAATGAATTGAACAGTAATAAAAAATGCAAAACAAAATCAGATGGTTGTTAAAAAATAATCGCACACACACACACACTTACATAAACATAAACATACACACTTATTTTGAAATTGAGCCCTATAGTTCTGCCCCAGTTTTTTCGCCAGTTTAGACTTCTAAAAATATTTATTCCTGAATTCTTTTTTACAATGCAGCACTACAACATAGTTTTATGTTTGGATCATGCTGCTAAACCATCCCTTTGTAATCTAAATTAGAATCAATCTAGAATAAAAGTAAATGAAATGACCCAAAAATTCAGAGACAGTATCTGAAACTGTAGGGAAAAACCAAAAAAGAGATGGAAAGACAAAATAAATAAATAAATAAAATGCGAAAGTGTTTGTTGCATATTTTGACACTTTCATTGCCCGATACTGGTGATATTAACGAAATTAAAAAATAAACAAGTGAATATTAATAATGCCACATCAGCAATATACTCGAATGTGTGTGTGTGTGTGTGTACATTAATATGTACGTAATAAATGCATTTTTTTAATGATTGAATGTATCTATAACATTTTTGCAGAACTTTAAAAATTAAAATCTATTTTAGAAGAATTAATAAAACAGATTTACAAAATGAAAACAAAAAACTGTCACTCGAAATTCGGATACATGGAATTAATAAGTACTAAGCCTTGACTCTAGTTCTCACGGGAGATACCTATTTGTAAAGTTAAGGAGATTGCAACATATAGCGTAAAATATCTTAAAAAGCAATTTGTCTCTTTTATTTACAAAAACACAATTTAGCTCGGGACTCAGTTCAAAAATAAAATGGAGTACTTTTGTTTGCCGTGTATCCCAATTAAATCAAACAATAAGAAGTTTACGAGAAAAGTTGTAAATATAGATTTAGAAATAAACTTAAATTTCTTCTACAAATTAAAAGTTTATGAATTTTTTAAAATCCACCAAATTGGTTCATTTTCTCATTAATATTTTTTTTTTTTTTGCCAATGACCAGTTTAATTGAATCAAATNNTTTTTTTTTTTTTTTTTTTTTTTGCCAATGACAAATAAATTTACAAATTCATATTGTAAAGCTCTGCTAAATGTTTGTGTATGTGTTTTGTATGTACAATTATTTGTTTGTACAACAATATTGTTGTAGTTGTATAAAAGCAACAAAAATAACAGCTACGACAATAATAATAATAATAACAAAAACATCAGCAGTAATAACAACAATAAAGTGCGATTTTTCACACCATCTCGATTGTGCGTGAAATAAAAAATCATATGTAAGGATATGCATGATTGAACGAATGTTCATTTATATACATACACACACAAAGAAATAAACATACATATGATAAACACCTACATATACATAATTACATATTTATCAATATATTAGGATGACCCTTAATTGTAATAAATAATCTTTAGTTATAATGAAGTTTAAGTGAATTTGAAATATTTTTCGGTTTTTAACATTTAAATGAAAATACATAATTTGCATTTGGTTTACATTATATTAATATAAAAGGATTTATATATTATCTAAAGGTTATTCTTTCAGAAAGTGAATTAAAAAAAATAATAATTTAATTTAACAATATGATAACGAAAAATATTTAATTTATGCAAATACGGATCAGATTCACTATTGACACTAAACAGTTAAATTCAAAAGTTAAAATATCAAATTTTCTGCAAAATATTCAGTTTTGCACAAACAAGTTTTTCTCAATTGTTCTAACAAAAAAATGCTCTAAAAATACCAATTTTCAATAAGTAACTATAAAAATATTAAAAAGTACCTACCATTATTAGAAAAACAAAACGTACTAAATTACGAAAAATTTAAAAAAATACACAGAAAAAAATATTTCAAATTATTTTTAATCAAATAATGAACTAAATTTGTAATGGAGTTTAATATATATATATATAATAAATAAAATATAGTGTTAATGAAAAATAATGTTTGACAATAAATTTAAAACATATTGTCAGATATTTTGATAACTTTTTTTATCGAATCATGATATGAGAAAATCAGAGCATAATGTCATAAAACTAAATCTTAATATGAAAATGTTTACATTATTTATAAACATAAAAACGTTTGCAATAACAATAGAGTCTAATCATAATATGTTGCTTTCAGATTATTGTCTCGACATCTTTCTTTTTTACATATGGATACCAATTTAAAGAAAGGATTTCATTTTTAAATCATTATTACCAATTTTTAAAAATATTTATACATTAAAAAAAAACAGTAATATCAGCTTATAAAAAATACAATATTTTAAAAATCCAAGAAAAAAAAAACTATCATTTACAAAAAATAATTATTCATTACTACAAAAATTTAAAATTAATAACAAACATTATAGATTTTCAATAAAAATACTAATTTAAGCAAAGAATATTAATACAAATTTTCCAAAAAGTTACATTAAAGTAACTAAAACATAGTAATAGTATCAATTTTTAAAAAGTATAGATCTTCAAAAAAAAAGTAACAATTTAAAAAAAAAAAAAATACAAATTTATAAGAAGCTACAATTTCCTCTAATAATACTAACTGTAAAAAATGCGAAGAAAATTTATTTATTATTTGAAAGTACTAAATAAAAAAATAGTACAGTTTTTAAGAAAAGTTTACATTTTACAAAACAAAGGATAGTTTCCAAAAAAAAAAAAATAATTCTATTTTCAAATATTTTATCGATTTTCATTAGAAAAATAATATCATTTTTATAAAAAAAATACTAACTGCCTAAGAAGTTTAATAGTAATAATTAAGGACAAGTACCAATTTAAGATATTAATTTCCCAAAGAAGTATCTAATTATTTTTTAAACTATTTTTTTTTTTTTAATTAAAAAAATGGGAAAATCTTTGTCAAGAACGCAAATTACTATTTTTCAAAAAAGGACTTTTTTTTCCTTTTTTACTAAATATCGAGAATCGAATATTTGCTCGCGTTTTATATAATCAATACTTTCGTAATAAAATTTTATTAAAAAATTTACAATTTTGGATGAAAATACAGAAAAATAAATAAATATACAAAAAAAAAATTATTAAAATTGAATTTAAAGTTAAAATTTTTATTTATTTTGTGTTTTATTTAAACAAATTTATATGATTTCATAGTAATGGGTTAAATGTATTTGTTTTAATTAAAAAAAAGTTAAATTAAAAAAAAGTCTATTAAATATTGAGTACCCAAATGGAGAAGTGTTCAAAAAGTATTGAATATTCAAAACTAGTTGAAGTTGTCTGCACTATTGTACTTTTTAATTATTAAAATTGATTGAAATTAAATTTATTTGGAGCATACTTTTAGGGGCAAAAATTAGAAGAATTAAAAAAAAACTGTTTAATATAAATTTATAATTTTTTATCTCTATAAAAATAAAACTAAATTTTAATATTTTTTAATGTTATGCCTAGAAAATAGTACAATGACTTTTTCAACTTTTCAAATTACTTTTTCATATAGCACCCTATTGTTTTTACATACATATTGTATTATTTCATATTAACATACATACATACGTATATACATATAAAGATATTTTTGTTTGTATGAAAGTATGTACATATGTCTGGCATCATATCATAATGATATTATTTGTGTCATTTAAATAATTCAATAATTTCATTTATGGTTCGTTATGAATTTTCATGCTGACACTTATCGTTTACGCAGTCAATACTATATATTTCTCATCAACTCGTTGTTTTTTTTATTTTTTTTTTTTTTTCATTTTTTATATTTTACTCAATACACATTTTTTGTTTGTCATTATTGGCCAAAAAATCAAAAATAAATAAAGAGAGAAGAAAAAAAAGTAAAAGAAACAAATAATGGACGAACTATTAATATGGAAAAGGAAGGATTCCTTTACTAATGTATTTAATATAAACATTTTTATTTCTTGAAAACAAAACTTTAATTATTGCCTTGAAAAATCAAGTATCAAGATTTGAATTAAAAAAAAATGTGAATAAATTTGTATAAAGCTCAAAAGCAAGATTTGTTCGACTTTTTTTTATGTAAATAAATTTTTTATACAATTTCTTCATATTCCTACGAATGGGTTTCTTAGCAAAATAAACAGTTTACTAGATATTACACTTATATCTATCTATATATATATATATATATATATATATA
>MINK01001252.1:0-26662 GCA_001735545.1 Phormia regina
AATAGTACATGTTGCCACTACGTTAAGTGGCCAAAAGTAGTCGGTTTTTGCTTTGATATGGACGTATTATCAAAATTATAAAATTTACCTTAAACACTTTATCGTTCACTTTAGTTTATCCTACCTTTAACCATCTGATATCTTATAAGGTAGGTTGTAATAACGGCCCTAAGTTTGTTATTTATTTTGTTTGCTTATTTTCATAAATTTTTAGCGATATTTTTTAATTTCCAGTAGTAAGTACTACAAGCAGCATATATTTAGTCCATCGTAAAGACTGTCAGATATGATTTGGTAATAGGGGGGTATCCAATCGATTAACCGTGATTCGTTTATTCGATTAATTTTGGTTCACGTAATTAAAGACAATATTTTCGAATAATGAATAATTTGTGTCAAGTAACCGGTATTTTTCTGGAGTTATAAATTAGGTAATTTTTTATTTTCATATAAATTTTTTTTTTTTTGTTAAAAGATTCCTACACAATGATGGAGTTAATTTTCAAAAAATTCAAGTGAATATTCTAAAATTAAGCTTTTAGCTAGATTTTTTATTTTTTTAATTTTAAATGTATTTAATGTCAGATTTTCGATTTCTTAGATATTAGCACATCGCTAAGTGACACATATTAATATACAAGGTTGCCAGATTATTCTCACTTTAGTAATCATTTATTTATAGTTTGATTTATTTCTTAATTAGTTAATGATTTATTTATTTATTTATTATTGATTTGTGTAATTAAAACTTTAATAATTAGGGCGCTTTTAGGAAACTAAGAATTGGCAACACTAAACAGAACGCATCCTGTAAATAGCTGCCATATGCTATTGAATAATTTGTACGCCAGTTTCAAAATATTAACACAAATTAAAATTATTAAAAATTGTGGAGTTTACCTTCTTTTACTTTTTCAAACCGTTCGGCCTAACCCGAAATGAGGCCGATCTTTTTGTTATAGGAACTAAAAAGTGTAAAATTTATTATTAAAAATACTGGGTAGTACCTCTCTAGATGCTGTTTAAATCCATATAAATGAAATATAAATTGAAAATGAATAGATATTTGCATTTTTGAAAGCTAAAGTTGTACCCAAATAAATTTCATTTTTTTTATTAAACTACTTTTGATTATTATAATTGTAGTTGTACTATTTTTATTATTTTGGTGATACAAATACTCGTTCAATTTAATAAAAAGTTTGGTATTCGGTAAAATTCGGCCAAAAAAATTGGCCAACCCCAAACACCCGATGAACATCACTTTTTACCAAACTCTCGTTCTTCATTTGACCACACTATACGCTTTTGTTTTTCAGTCCTTTTTGCCTAGACTAGTACGAAATACTAATTATGGTATCGTTAACATTAACGGTTAAAATTTAAACTAAAAATTTCTATTAAACAAACGGCTGCTAAAATATTTTTTATCTAGAAAAAAAATTATTTGCAATTATCAATTAAATCATTTAAATCCTCTACACAGTTCCAATAAAAAAGTATAAAACCTGGTTTTATAAGCAAAAAAAGAAAAAACTTCAAATATAATCAAGTATAAGAAAACATCTGCTAATATGATGAACGAACACCATCAACATGATTAGAAACTAAATCAATGGTTTAAATTTTTCTATTAAGACAAAATTTTCATTTAACAAATAAATGGAAAATTTTTAACTTGACAAGAAGTTTCTTCTAAATAACCTTAAAAATTAAAAAAATATATATATACATACATACGTACATATGTATATGTATATTTTTTTATTTACAATAAAAAAAAAAAAAAAAAAAAAAAAAAACACAATTGCTTAAACTCAATATCACACTTTGAAAAAAAATTATAAAAAAATAAAATCCGGAAAAACAAGCAACCTTTATGGTAATCTTAACTTATGTTGTTATTGTTATTTTAGTTTACCTTTTTTGATTTTTGGTCAATACCTCTAGAGTCATAACAACAACAATAACAACAATGTTAGTTTAACAAAAAGTAGTAGGTAAAATATTGAACAAAATTAAAAACAAATATTGTCTCTTACGATTTGTTTGTATTTGTTGGTTTCTATTTATTTTTATTATTATACTCAAATACGTAACATAAGTAGATAGATAGATAGTTTTTGTATTATTATTTTATTTTTGAAAAAAAAAATCCTATTCGTGTCTTTTTTGTTAAAATTAAAAATAAAACAAAAACAAGTGTTTTTGTCATTTAAGTTAACAACAACAACACAAATAATGGTAACCATTCGTACTGAGTACGAAACTATAGATGACGTGAGAATATTTTTTTATTTTTTTTTTTTCATAAACAAGAATTTTTTTAATTAAATTAATTAAAAAACAAACTTTAATTGCTTATAAGTTTTTGTTAATCTGGCAGCATCAAATAATGAAGAGAGTAACCAATCAAAACAGGACACGAATCTATCAGATGTTAAAAGAGAATATCAACTAAATGAGTAAAAATGTTTTATGTTTTTTCAATAAAATTATAAAATTAATTTTTTTTTGTTTTTTTGTATTAGAATTTTTTTTTAAATTACTTTAAAATCCATTAACGCTAGGAAGTGAAGGGCTTTTTATATAGCAACAAAACATTAAAAAATTTAACGAAAAATAAATAAAACAAATTTAACACTCTTTCTAATTTTATTTACGGCACAATGGATTTTGAATGATTTCTTAAAATCACTCAAGTGTGAAATTGTTTCTTTTTTTTTATACATTTATTTTATTTCAAATTGAAAATGCTTCAGTTAACAATACAAAACATTTAAATCCTATTTCATATTCCTTAAATAAAAAGGATAAATTTAAATTTAAAATTTAATTAATTTTTATTTTTAAAGAATGAAGCAAAGAAAAACTCACCGTTTTAAATGATCTCTTTTATTATCCTCACGTACAACAACTTGTGTTTCTTGGGCTATTTGTCCAAAACAAACGTTGTTGGTCTCTCGTACCATTTTTGTTTATGAAACTTCATGGAGGCAAATTTTTCTTTTTTTTCAAATGGGCGCACTCCAAACCCATTCAAAAATTTTCTTTTTTGCTCGAAAACAAAAATCGTCACTTAGCGATATTTTGTCTTCTACAAATCATTTTATTATATAATAATTTTCATGCAAATTTAACATCAGTTCGACTTTTTTTTTAATATAATTTTCTATTTCAATTTAATCAAATATATTATTTGATTTTCTTTTTTTTTCTATAATGATTTTTGCTATATATTTTGCGGATTATCTGGAAAGAGAAGAGAGAAGAAGTAAGAAAATAATTAATATTTTTTAAAAGGAGCAACTTTTTTTTATAATTTTTTCAATAAATTTTGATATCCTATAACTTACGCCTTTAAATCAATTATATTATTAGTTAATTTTTATGAAAATTAAGGTACTTTTCTAAAACTATATTATGCATTATTTTTCGATTGGATCGGTAGTTTGGACAATTTTATTCATTATATTTTATGCACATTATGATAAATGGTTTAAAATTAAATTTCTAAAGGCCAACGATAACAGAACGACATGATATTTACATTAATTAAAGGGGTCATATCCTGAGAATATTGCTATTAACATTATATGTAAACAAAATCTACAAAAAGTACCAAATATTGAATCAAACAATGAACAAACTTAAAAAAAGGTACCAAAAAAAAACTGGAAAACAAAATTAAAAAAAGGAAGGAAGCTAATTTAATTTTTTACTGTAAAAAAAAAGTTCCAATTTGTAATAATAACGTAGCAGACGTTGCGATGAACCCAATAGTTTAATTTTTATAACCTAAATTTTATGTACTAGTTCTAAGGGCTTTTATTTTTATTAATTAATGTTCTTCAGAAAAAAATTATAAAATTATTAGTTTTAGAAATGATATAATCAGAACCAGTTCCTATTTTTTTATTACAATCAGAGCTGGTGGTATCAAAACCAATTCTGAAACTAATTAAGTTCTACTCCACCTTATTGTGGGTCTAAATTCGTTTAAGTAGTGTTTTAGAGAACTAGTGCTTAAAAACTAATTCTGTATTACTTCTACATCCGTTCTAAAAACAAACTACTGGTTCTACAATGACTTCTTAGAACTGTTTAAAAAACTTATATAAACAATGTTTCAAATTACAAAAATTAAAAGAAATAGAAAAGAAAAAGACTTTTAACAAATGTGATCCTTAGAATAAAAAATAAAAAAAATGTGTTCTGAAACCATTCTGAATTTGACAGTTTCGGACAAAAATCATTGATTAAAGAATTAATACGGTAACCGTTCCATAGAATGGGTCCTGGCTAACTAACACTTCTAGAGGACTAGTTCTGGAGGTCACAATTAAGTTGTCTTAACGCCAAAGTAGAACAAGCACAAGCTATTTTCATGTGTTTTGGAACGACTTATAAAACTAATATATTTTTTCTGGATCGTATTTTATTAAAAAAAATGTTTTATCTCATTAGGGGCCATTATTACAACTTGCCTTTAATGTTCGTAATAGTAAAAGGTAACTTTAATTAAAGTGAGGTATAAAGTGAACTTTTAAACTTTTCGTTACTACAAATTCCTTGTAAATTAAAATTAACAAAATTATGGCAATATCAAAGAAAATACCAATTACTTTTGACAAATTACTTGTACATAGTGGCAACGACATTTTTTTGTTTGTTTACTGACATAAACACTTATGTTTAATGAAAATATGGCAACTTCAAATACATAAACCTCACTATAAAATTTAAAGCTTAAAGTTAACTTATAATAACCAAATGCTTCTTATCTGTCCGATAACACCATACCTTTAGCTATTGGCAAGTTGTAATAATGGGCCTAAGTCATACTAATTTATGTAATTTACTGTTGAAATTTTTCCTAAAATATTAAAATTATGCATAAATTACAAAAAATTTAGCTTTTTTCTCTAATAAATTGCATTTTTTTAATAAAGTTCTGGCAACACTATAACGCAGTATATAAAGGTATTATTTTTTAAAAATTAAAATGTTTAAAATAGAAAACTATTTAAAAAAATTATAATTTCAAAAATATTTATAAAAAAATTAATGAAAGTACTAGAAAAAAATGTTAGAATAAAGTACTAGTATCGAAAAATAAACATTAATAAAAAAATTTCATTAGAATTTTTTTTTTCATTAGAATTATTGACTTCTTGCAAATGTTTACCAAATCCAAATTTTCTCAAACCGCTAATCGAAATAAAAATGTTGAATTTTTTTTCTTAAATATTTGGATATAAGAACTCTAATTATAATTTTTATATCCATTCATTACCCACATTGACATTCGAATCGGTATTCATTCTCGGTGTGCTGACCTAAATACATACATACATACATATGTATGTATGTATGTATGTATCTATGTATATAAAAACGCCTTGGAAATACCTTAATATTTTCCAAAAAAAATCTTTTTTAACGTTTCTATATTTTTTTACGCCCAAACTTTACTGTTTTTCAAAATTTATTCCCTGGACTTCGCAAAATATTTTCAATTTTTCATCCCTGTCACCTATGTCCAAAACTTCCTAGGTTCGTTGGTGTTTGATACAACATTCGATGTTTGCTAGAACGACTCATTTGGTGTTCAAATTTATTCATCCAAAACTACGCAAACACTGCCCATGTATTTTTTTTAAGTTGGTCGAAAACCTACTAAAAGGGCAGGGGGGGTTTTTGGTTCGCCGCGAACAATATGGCGTCTATTTAGATATACACACGTTTGTGTGTATATACTCTCACGCGAACCAAAAATTTGGTTCTCGATGAATTTTTTTGTTTTTGCAATGAATTTTGGCGTGCATTAAAATGAACATTCCTTATATCCTTACACATTTACGAGTAGTAGAGTAGTGTAGACGAGCAAAACAACACCAAAAATATACACTCATACAGCAGTATTTATTTTTTTAGTCAGCCAAATAGCAATAACAACAACTACATACTATATTAGTTAGTAGTCTCTGCTAACGTAGCAGTAGCTTAATAAAATCACACATTCATTTATACACACATGCATGTACAAATATAAAATTCTTCTTAAAAACGTAATATGAAATTTGACAACATTGCTTTTTGTACTGTATATTTAACTCTCCCCGCAAATGTCTCTCTTATAATCTTCATATAAGGCAAATGTTTTTTGTTGTCTTTATTCATTTGTACTCGTGTTGTTGTTGGTATTTTTTCTTGTTTTGTTTGTGTAGTTTTTTTTCTATAGTGAAATTTGACAACGTTGCTAATTTGCTGTTTTTATAATAATTGTTGGGTTTTTTTTTTAACTCTGCTTCTTCTTTTTTTTAGTATGACTGGTATACACTACTATCAGTACAAGAGCATGTGTGTGTTTGTGTATATGTTTAATGTTTATTATTTCTTTGAGTGCTGGCGAGAAAGAGAGAAACAAAATGAAATAAAAATTTGTCATTTTTTCTATAGGAGGAAAAGAGAAGAAAAATGGCAAGTTATTATTAAAGTTGGGCCATCCATATGTAGTGTATAGTATAGTCATAATGTTGACGAAGACGACTACAACGATGATAATGATAATAATGATGGCGATGATGATGAAGACGATGACGACTACAAAGACGTTGTTGTTATGTTAAGAGGGTATTGTTGTAAAGTTTCTTTTATAATTCTGCTTCTTCTTCTTCTTCTTTTTTGTTGTTGTTTATTTGTTTGTGTATATTTTTTCTTGTATTTAAAAGATTTCTGTTATACACATTGCGCCTTCGTCGGTTAAAAAAAATAATTTGTACATACACACACACACAAATACATAAAATTAAAGAAGAAATAAACTTGAATGTTTTGTATGAGAAAGAAAAACAAGGATATTTTTCGCTATTTTTGGCGAAAAAAATAAACACGAACTCGTAAAATCATTATGTGAACAAAACAGAAAAAAAGGCTTAAGGTTTTGAATAAGAAGATTTTTTAGTAAAATTTTGAATTTTTATTGATTTAAATGAACTTTTAAAAACGCTTAACGTAGCTGTAAGAACAGAACCTAATTAAAATATCTCATATAACGAACATTTACCTTAACAAAATTGAAAATTTAATGGTTTAAAATTTTTACAAACCTTTTTCTAAATTAAATGTTTTGCACTAAATTGTGATTTAATTATTTTTCATTGCCAAATTTGAATTTATATTAAGAAAAATTGTATTATTTTTGCAGCTTATGTATATAAAAATTAACAAAGTATTTTTTTAATACCAATATTAAAAGAAATAATTTCATTTATATTTTTACAAATTATGTATTTGCAATTCACTTTTATTTATTTTACAAACTTAACACATTTTGTAAACGAATATATCATTAGATTAGTTGGTTTTTTAAAATAGTAAATTTTGTTTAATTTGAAATTTGAAAATAGATATAATTTCTTTATTAAAGAAAATTTACTATTTTAAAAAACCTACTTTAAAAAATTTAATTTTATAATTTTAATAATAACTTACAATCTTCTATCTACAAAATTAAAGAAACTTTATAATTCAAATATTTTTTATACAAAAAATTGTTTTGAATATTATTACCAGATTCTTCTCGAAACCGTTTCCTTAACCGAAAGAATTATTATGAATATATTATTATTAGATTCCTTTATAACAAAGAATTTACTATATAAGCCATAACAAATGTTGTGTTTCAAAACTTAACGAAACTTTATATTTTATTTCTTTTGATTCGTAAATTATAGACAACTTATTAATAAGAACTATAAACATTTCTTATTCAATCACTTTTAAAACTTGACGAGAGCTTAATATTTAGATTCAAATTATTAGAGCTTTAATTTTTTAATTCTTTATCTTTTCGTTTATTTATTTATTTTTTTGCAATTTTTTAATAAACCTAACAAAATTTTATTTTTAAAATCTAAAACTAACTTTTAACGAAACTACATTTATATTCTTGTTAATTTGCAATTTAAGTAAATTTAATTTGAAATTTGAAAAAAAAAATTCTTTAGACCTTTGAACAGTTTAAAATCAATTCCTATTTCTCATAATATAAAATAAAAATAAAAATACGTCTTCTGTTGATCCCCCTCGTACATGGACGAGAAAACAAAATTATCGATTCGTCAGGCAGTTAGCACGTTTAGGCTGCCAGTAAAAAAAAAATAACAACAAAAAAGTTAGCAAAACCCAAGTGACGTTAACGTTATATAAAAATATACATTTAAAAAATAATAAAACATCAACAAAATATACACAAACTTATAGCAAACATTACTACCACTGTAAAGGAAAATTGTAGCTTTAACTTTGATGAAAGTCGATAATAAAAGCAAAGCAACAAAACAGCAAAAAAAACGAAAATAAAAAAACTTGTTTCTTTGCAAAATATAAAACAAAATAAATTTTGTAGTTTTTGCAATGCGCAAACTCTAGGCAATAACAAAATAAAAACATATATACACGCAACTCATACTTAAAGAAATATACATTCATACATACATATGTATGTATGTATGTATATAACACAAATGAAAAACAAATAACCTCTCTCACTCTTTAACACTCTCTTGAGTCCATAAATACAAACAACAGAGTTGTTTCATTTCATGCTATTTACAAGGGTTTTAGTGTGAGTGAGTGTGTGTGTGTGTGCATGTGTGTTAGAGTTCATTTTGTTTTTTCCACTCATTCGTTTACAGTAAATGTATGTATGAGTGAGTATTTATTATTGTATTGTTGTTGTTTAAAGGTGTTTGTTTTTCGCATTTCTATGGTTAAATTTGTGTATCTGAGTGTATTTTACGCTTTAAATTATTTTAGTTCTTGTTATTACACAAGCTATTTTGTTGCTTGTAGATTTGTTTCGTTGTGTGTATATTTTTTACTTTTTTTTCAATAACTAGGTGCGTCTTTTTCAGTTGACTGTTTTTATTTTGTTTTCTTAATTTATTTTATATTTTGTTCTGTATTTTTGCTTTTTCATCAGCACAACCTCATCGTCGTCATCTGAGGGAGTCTGTCTGTTTTTGTAAATTATTATTATTTTTTTTCGTTTGCTATTAAGTATTTTCACAATTCACATTGAAAGGTTTCTTTGCACTTTAAGCGAACATTAGTTTTTAGTCGAACGAGTGCTGCTTATAAGTTAGTAGCGTTTCTTTGGGATTTTAAATTCATACGTAGGTTCAAGACAGTGCAATACATTTTTTTTTAATTTAATTTAGAATGATTGTAAATTTTGTCTTGAATTATTTTCTGGTGTAAAAATTTAATTTGTTTTAATTGAATTTTATTGCATTTAATTTACGAATTTAATGTATTATGTATTCATTTTTAGTTATTCAATCAAAAGTGATTTTAGTTTTTTTTTTGTAATGAAAAATTTTATTTTCCTAATTAAGACTTAAAAATTATTATATTTTTTAATTTAACTAAATATTAATATTTAAATATTTATTTAAGTTTAATAAATTTTTATAGGGTATTATCTTTGAACTGATTTCAGATAAAATCTGAATGTTTTTCTTGTTTTTTTCCAACATTTTATTTTGGGGGGCAAGATTTTCATTGTTCATTAGTTTTCGCATGTTGTTATCAAATTCAGATTAAACTACCAGGGTTGACATTTCGTAGCAAGTGATAAAAAAACTAAATACTAATATTCCTTAGATTTCCCCCTGATGTCCATTATTCTCTTTTCATTTATGATTGACTCAAACAACTCTATTACTAGAACGTTTATGTGCCTTAAGACTCTATTACGCTACCGTTAATGTAAATGTAAAGTTTTGTTTATGAGAGTTATGTGTAAATGGTTATTCTCAAATGTAAATGAGACATCAATCAAATCAAAATAGTTTTAAAAACTCTTTATACACAAAGTATCTGTAAAAGTCACTATAAAATGCTAAATACAAACATATGTTTATATAGGAAACTTGAATTTCCCTTTATATAAAACTGACAACATGACCAGATACTAGTCTTAAGGCGGAACCTTAATGTCTTATATATCAATACGGGTGATACATATTAAATTGAATTAAATAACAACTCGTATGTGGAAGATCCTAGCCGATTTCCAAAATCGTATTTTTTAAAACTGAGTTATAATAATGTGCTTTTTGTAAATAAAGATAATAAATACTCTTTTTGTAAAAAATATGATGACAAATCTTTACTTCTGGAAGTCAAGAGAACTAATGGAGACTTGAAATCTAAAACAGATTTTCTCTTTATAATATAATTTATAAAAAAAATGTTTCGCTCATGATTTGCTAATATAATAAACTATACAGTTGTTATTCTTGAAATAATCCTTGTTATGCCCGTTGGTGGATATTTTCCTACTTCTAAGAGAAAGTTTTATTTGACAAATTCCATATTCATTTATGTATTTCTTTATTTCTAAAAAGACATTTATTTAACTTGAAGAATCTAAAGAATTTTCTTAAAAATTATATAAGAAATTTATATTAAAGACAAAATAATGCTAACAATGACTTGACAGACATTATGCCCAGAGAAGAGAACTTAAACCACCCCATTTAAGATTTTAATAATATAAAATATTTATATTGACAAAGATAAAATATATAATTTTCTTTGGTTCGAGAGGAACATTTAGTCTTATTGACGATGTGTATAGTGGTTTGATGCTAATATTTTTTTAACAACAACAATTCAGCATTTATTTACTTTTATTATACATTTTTAGATAAAAAAAAAAAACAAAGATCTTAAAGGTTCTATTTTATTATTATTATTTTTTATTTTGTTCAGTTGCTGTCTTTCTTGTATCTGGTGCTTTTTGTAAAGGAAAATAAATGAACGTTATTATTGTGAGGATTCATTAAATTGATATATACGAATGCGAATAAACGGGTATATTGTATATGGGATGTGTATTTTATAAGATACAATATGTATCTACGGATGTATATAACCATTTCTGGTATAAATACATACATATATAGAATATATGTATCTAGATACATACATTTATTTATGTACAAAAAAAGGCAAAAAAAAAAAACATGAAAAAATATTAAAGAATGTTTCTATGAAAGTACAAAAAAGAACTCACTCATATATGGGGATCAAAATGAGGAACATAGAATAAAATGATTGTAGTTCGGTCGTTCGTTCGTTCGTTGGACGGTCGGATAGTTTGCTTCAATGGTTTTGGAACGCGCAACAAAGTAGTTATAAAAGGCAGCTACTTCTTCTTCTACTACTTCTTCATCATCATCGTTATGTCTTTGGCTTAACTTTTATTCTTTTTTTTTTCATTTCTTGTTTTCAACATTTTATTACTTAAAAATTTTTTCACAATGGTATTGCGAACATTTTGTCTTTTTTTGCGCTTTTGCTGTAGTTTCTTCTTTATTATAGTTGCTGCAAAACGAGGTGTTGGTGTGTGTCTGTGTGCATATGTTTGAGTATCTGTGAGAGTTTAACAGCAACTACTTCAATTACATATTACTAGCAAACTGGAAAAAAAAAAATTATGTGTATGTATGTATGTATGTGGCTGACTGGTTGGTTTGGAATGGGATATTGTTTTTTTTTTTTGCTGTATATATGTATATCTGTACCAGGTTATTTTTATATATGAGAGAATTTGTATAGTCAATCTGTTAGTATGTCTGTCTTTCTGTACGTCCGTCCCTCTATCTGTATGTCAGCAGCAGAAAAATAAAGTTGTGTAGTGCAATGCCATTAGATAAACAAAGATGGTTGTTTTTTATTTAAATTTTGAACCGCGCTACAAAACTACTCTATCGTTTCTTTTATAAAAATACTTCTTTTTGATTTTGCCAAAACCGATAATGTATACGTGACCGACTGATAAAAATAAAAACTTCAATATTACATACACCGAAAACTTAATATAATAAACAACTAAAATATAGCTATTTAACATTAGCCAAGAGTGTCTAACGATACCAAGAATTGTGCACAATGGCTAGGAAACTGAAGATCAATTTTAAATATTTTTTTCATATTAATCTAATTTTAACGCATCGTTTAGTGTGTCTTCCAATGAAATTTTTGTCTACGGGACACTCTAATGTCCAGCGAATCTTAAACTTTATTAAGAGAGGATATTAATATAATATACCACCAATAATGAATTCAAGTAGATCCGCTATTTATTTCTCTATTTATTTTACGACATCTTGAGACAAGTTCGTTAACCTTTTTTTGGGTAAAGTTACACATTTTATTGTCTAGATGATTGATGAACCTAAATTTATTGCATTTAGCTTGTTCTTGCCTCTAATTTCGCCCTATGTTGAAGTAAAATATGAAAGAAAATAATTAAAATTGATCTTCCACCCATCGTACTTATTCTTATAAAATGTTCTGTTTTTATTTATGAAAATATATGTATTTTTAATAACAAATAAGTAATAAAAATTTTGCAAACTAATATTATCAAATCAATTTTCGACTTTATTAAAAATTTCTTAGTAAATACATACATATGTACATGTTTGTACCTACATACATACATACATATATTTTCATTAAGCGAAAAAATGTGCTTTCGTTTTATTAAAAAAAAAATAAAACGAAAAATTACGTATTATAATCAATAATCTATCTTTCAGATTTAAATAATCTATAATGAGTTTCCTTTTTTGTTCGTTCGTTCGTTCTTTCTTTCTTTCATCAGCTAAAGTAAAAACAATTTATAGATTTTAATGATTTCTTTGAAATTATTCTTTGCCTTAACCCCAGTGTTTTTTTTTTATTAAATATAATTTTTTTCTTTTTTACTGTAAAGTTTATTTACGTTATAAACATTAAAATTGTGTAGTTTTGCCGCTGTCGTTTGAGTGAGTGTATTTGTGCTAGAAGAGAGTATAACAGAGAAGAGGAAAAATATACATAACTTTTGCAAAAAAAAAATACGAAGAAAAAATATAATAAAACGACGATAACACAAGTTTAGTTAGATGAATTTAATATTATTTGATGATTACTGTTTGGTTTATATGGGTGATGTTGTTTGTTTTGTCGTCGTTAACTACACAGATACTAAAATGTATACACATACATACATATGTATGTACATATCCATAGCTTCTCTCTATTGTTTTGTTTTCTCATTTCCTCTTTACAGCTACACATAAGTTTGTCTCTTTCGTTTTCGTGTAAAAAACACGCAGAAAATGAAAATAAAAAGAAAACACAAAGTATTTTTTTCTTTTTAATTTTATCTCTTGCTTATTTAAGTGAGTGAGTGAGTGAATTTAATAAAAAGAGTAGAATATTTGTATCTGTATGTTAAAATGTTTGTTTTTTGTTTTTTTTTTGAATGCAGTAAATGTTTTTTGTTGGTGTGCAAGTGTTTGATGTGTATGTGTATATATTGTTATTTTTTATTTGTATAGGGAAATCATTTAAAATTCCCTGTTTGTCGTAAATGTACCCTCTTTTTTTATTTTCCTTATGAGCTATGGGGGAGATGACAGTTGTTGGTTTTTATTTATTAATTCTCTTTAGTTTATATACGGGATTTTTATAGGGTTTATTTCGTTTTTTTTTTTAAAGAATAAATTTTTTTCTTTTGTTTTATTATTGAATGCCACTCATACACCTTTATTTTCATATATATTTTTTTATACATATAACTTTCTTTTTTTCACTTATATACAATATATTTTTTTTCTATAAATTAATGTTGCTTTCTTCTTTGTAGCTTAACTTTGCACCACCACATGTGTTCATTATATCTGTTATGTGTCTGTATGTATTTGTATCTGTGTATTCATATACAATTTTTTATTTTTTTTTTAGTTTTCTCGATTGTGCCATTTTGCTTGATTCTTTATTCGTGCACTGTTGTTTGTCGTTGACTGATGGTTTTTAGAAAAAAAATATATATACATATGTTCTAAATTTTGTTTTTGTTAATTTTTCTTCAAACATTTTCTGAGTGTATTATTCAATTGTTGTTTAGCATACAACACGGTTGGTTGTGTTTTTTTTTCTGGGTCTTTGGTTTTTTCCACTATTAAATATTTAATTTTTGATTTTTTTTTATTCTATTCTTCGATATGGATTCTTCACCAATTAATAAAATTTAAAAACTTTTATATGAAATGTTGGTTGGTTTTTAATTTAAGACAAATACTTACATTTTTATTCACTTTTTTGTATATAAATTTATAACCGTATTACTTTATTTCGCTAACTTTTCTTATGTGGACTTTTTATGCGACATTTTTAAAAATTTACTTTTTTTTCGAACCGAGCGTTACCGTTTTTCAACATTAATTTAATATTTCTTTATATACGATCTCGGCACGTGCCCGTTGTTTTATTCCGATATATTTTTTTTTTATTATTCTGTTGTGGTTTTTATTGTGTTAATCCTTTTTATTTTCTGTGGCAGTTTTAAAGCTGAAAAATAAATTAAAATAAAATTTTAATAGTTTTTAAAATAAATAAAAATAAAAATTTATTAAAAAAATATACATTATAAATAGATAATTGCTATACATTTTTTATACCAATGTTTTTTTTTTTTTTTTTTTTTAAATTTTCAACCTTTTTTTTTTTTTTTTTTTTTAAATATTGAAAAAAAATTTAATTATAATTTTTATTAATTATTTCTACACATAACTAGTATAAAATTGTTTAAATTGGTTTTTTTTTTAATTTTAAATAAAAAAAAAATAAAAAATATTGTTTAATAGAAATTTTATTAAAAATAAACTTTTTTATAATTTTTTACCCCTTAGTAGGAAAACAAATTTATATTAAAGGCCTGTCCCACGATGTCGAACGAAAAATTCGATCGACAAAATGTATGGGAAACAACAAAATTTGAAATTTATTTGTAGTTTTCGAGATAAAATTGTCGAAGCGATATTTATGTACATACGTTCGAAATCGTGGGGCAGGCCGTAAATTTAAACAAAAATAAAGCAATATTTATTTTTTTATAATGAGAAGAATATAATTTACAAATATGTATTTATTTATGTTAAATTTTCCTACATTTTGGAAATCAAAACTAACTATTTAATAAAAGATATTTGAAATTGTAAAAATTGCTTTTATTTTGTCGCAACTTATTGAAAGATTAAAGCCTGTATTTAAAATTCTTAAAAAATATTTTAAAATTTATAAAATAATTTATCTATTTTTTATTTTATTAGTACTCCCCTTCTCCTTATTGGTAAATGCTACTTTTAGA
This sequence comes from Phormia regina, assembly GCA_001735545.1. Taxonomy (NCBI): domain Eukaryota; kingdom Metazoa; phylum Arthropoda; class Insecta; order Diptera; family Calliphoridae; genus Phormia; species Phormia regina. The sequence goes on from MINK01001252.1 coordinate 15,218, forward strand.
AATAAGTTCTTTTGAAGATTAGTATTTATTACTCTTAATATATAATATTATTATTATTATTATTTTTTACGAAAACAATTTTAATTTTTTTATAAATATTTAATTTTGTTTTGAAATATGTTATTTTTAATTTGCACTTTTTAAGAATTTTCGGTTAAAATAAGTACTTTTTTTTAAAAAATGTATACTTATTACGATGGTTTAGGATTTGCTACTACGTAGGAATAGTATTTGTTACTTTTTATAATTTTAATTTCTTGATAATTAATATACTATTTTGAAAATTATTATTTTTTTTTTTTTTTTTCGAAAAATTTATGAATGTTTTCAAAATAGGTTTAGTTATTGGAACATTTTAAAAAAATTATATTTTTGGAATATGTGTATTTAAGTTTTACTTTTGAATTATTATATTTCTTGAATATTAATGAAAAATGTATCCTCATTTTCGAAAAATATATATTCTATTAGAAAATTGATACTTTTATTAATTATTGTACACACATTCATCTTTTTTTATTAGTAACTTTTTAACAATTATGGAATAATAAAAAATTGTTCATAGAACTTTTTTGAATTTTAGTTTTTTAAGTCAATTTTAAAAATAAAAATACTTTAAAATTTAAATGTGCTTTTCAGAAATATATAATTTCTTTTAAATTAAATTGTGTAGAAATTTTTTAAATATTTATTTTATTCTGTAAAACAAAACGAAAATAAGTTTCAAAATTGTATATTGAAAACAACAAATTTATTTTTTATTTTCAATACAAATTGTCGAAATGAATTTTCGTTACGTTTTACAAAATAAGACTATTATTAGTACATTTTTAAAATTCAATATTTTTTTATTAAATCTGTTTTTTTTTATATTTACCCTACAAACCCATTATTTTTTAATTTGATGTCTTTATTAAATTCTAAATCGAAATTTTAAAAAATTTTCAAAATGTAAAGCGAAATTTGTTTTGATCTTTAGTTTTATTTTAATCAGATTTTCTTTAAAGTGCACCTGAAGCCCTAAAAAATTTATTTAAGACCTTAAAAATTAGATTATATATATTTTTTTTCTAATTAGAATATTAATATTTTTATATTGTTAAATATTTTTATTTTTATAACTTACCATTTAATGTAATCCACTATTATTTTAAAAGCCAAAAAACTCCAAGAAATTTTTAGTGTCCTGGTTTTGAACTGTTTTATATAATCCACAGTTTAACAAAACCTCCAACAGACCAGGATCCTAAAAATCACTAAATATATGGGATTCGTATCAAAAGACCTAAGTTTTCTTTTGTCACGTAAATATTCCAAGCGATAAAGATTTTAAAAGCCGTACTTTTTTTATTTATTATTTATTCTTATTTTTATTATTCATTAACTATTTACAATTTTATATTTTTTCCAAAATTTTATTAAATTTAAGTGAATTTTATTCACTAGAAATGATTTCTTTTACACACAATTTAAATAAAAAAAATAAGATTTTTTCTTTTTAAACACAAAAGATACCAAATACATTTTTAAAACATAAAAAAAAAACTTGGATATTTATTAATATTTGCTTTTAACTTGTATTCAAATTTTCACATTTACTTTATTTTTTCTTCTTTTTGAATATCAGCTAATTTTTTCTCTCTGTGTGGTATTTTATTAATTTTTATTCCATTTTTTTATTTATTTTTTATTATATTCCGCTTAATAATGCACTCTCATCTTTATTATTTTTGTATAATTTTTAATATTTATTATAATTAAACAATTTTTATTATTTTTATTTTGTATTTATTTTGATTAATATTTATCTTATTTTCTTCTTCAACAATAAAATTACATTTAATTTTTTAAATATTTTATTTTTTTATTTTCTTCTTTCTCTTTATTTAAATTTTTCTATATTTTGCTTTTCACTTTGAATTTTTTTTTCTTCTTTTAAATATAGTGGCTGTTGTTTTTTAATTTTTCTTTTTTCAATTTTAAAATAAATTAATTTCTTTGCATTTCTTTATTATTTCTAAATAAATAATTTTTTTCTTACGATATTGTAGTAATTTGTTTTTATTTAATTTTATTTTTTTTTTGCTTTTATTTTTTGTTGAAATTGTTTTTAATTATAAATAAATTTTCTTTATTTATTTTTTTATTGTATTATATTCTTCTTTCTGGTTGTTGTTGTTGTGTTTGATGAATATTTTGTTGCTGCTGCTGTTGTTGTATGTACATATTTTTGTATCTGTGTGTATGTATGTTGTGTTACAGATAGATAACTACATACACAAACCTTTGTATTGTATAGTTGTTGTTGTTTTTCTTCATTTATGAGGGAAAAAACGCGTACGTAACCGTCCTTAACGATGCATATTCATCGCGATTTACTCAATGACTAAAATTGAAAATTCAAAAAATTGTATCTGTCGCATTAAAGAGAGCAGAGAGCGCACCGTAAACCTGCGCCGAACAATTTTAATTGTGGCGGCGGTTTTTGTAAAAATTGTCAGCGGCCACTTAAAATTTACTGTTAGTTGGCTAAAAGACAAACATAACTATTTTTCATTTCTTGTTATAGCATCATCTATAAAAGACCAAATGTAGATCCATATCAACTAAGGTATAAGGGGTGACGAGTTTTAAAGTTACAAATAATATTTTTTTCTTAAAATTAAAATTTTTACTAATATATTTTTTACATTTTACACAAGAAATTCTGTTTCATTAAAAATTCGGTATATCACAGAAATTTTAATTTTTATAATAAAAGTTAAATGTTCATTAAAAATCAATCGAAATTTTATTTTTCATTTTTATGATTTATTAACATATAATATGAATGCTGAATAAGGTGGTGACATTAGCCAAGCCCACAGGAGTGAGCCTATCTTGGAAAAAATAGCTGCAATTTTTTTAAAATATATATCTTATTTATCTTACTTTTTGTCAAATTTTGAAACTATATCTAGATGCAGTCTGATTTATTACTTTTGGTCATGTCATAAAATAATCAACTTTTTCTTCTTTATTAAAAAGAAGAAATTTGTCTGGGATTTCACTTCGATTTTATAATATAATATAAAAGTTATAGAGCTACATGTTAGATATTAAAAATTTCAAATAAAATTTATTTTAAACGGTAAGATATAATTTTCTATTGCAATCATGCTTTTTTATTTATCCTACTTAGAAGATATGAGAAATGTATAAATATTTGAAGTTTGTAAATATTTTGATTTACCTCCCTAACTCACTTAAATATTATTTATCCGATTGCGTTCCAGTAATAAATGTATTTATTTTTAAATCCTATACTAAAAAAGACATTTTAAATTATTCACTTAAATTCACCTCAACTTCCTATAATAGTACTATTTTATAGCACCACTTACTCAATATTATGAAAATACAACCCTGCAACTATTAAGAGTAATAAATATAAAAAACTCAACAGCTGAGCAAAATACTGAACAAAGAGCAATTGAAAACTAAAACGACAACGAAAAGTTACAGAAACAAACAAATTCGTGGCAAATGTTTAAAATTAAAAAGATATTTAATTTAATACAATTCAAATAAACTAAAAACAAAATGGCAAATTTAAAAGATGATTTAGATCAATATTTGCTTCTGCAAAGTGATCAAAAGAAAAAATTTAATGTAAAAGTGCCACAACTTAAGGTGCCAGAATTTGGCAATATTTTCAGCAGAAACACAGAACCAGAAGCAAATAGTTGGTTAAAAGAGACACAAGATTCATGCTGTCCTAAACTGGTAATTTTTTAAAATTTAAATTCAAACCATTATAAACTACTAAATAATGGAACATTCTTTCTTTCTAGTCTCGTCTACAACGTATAGTGGGCTTTGTGGCTTGTCTGGGCATGGGTACTTTATGTATGACCATTTCTATGTTCTACATACCAGTTTTGCTACTAAAAACACGAAAATTTTCTTTACTGTATACCATGGGCAGCTTGTTTTTTATCTTAAGCTTTTGTTTTCTCTCAGGCTTTATGGCTTTCTTTAGGACTTTGTTCACCAAGGAACGTGCTTTAGTGTCAACAGCATATTTTAGTTGCTTATTTGCTACTTTGTATTGTGCTTTATGGGCTCAAAGTACTGCGTTAACAGTTTTATTTGCACTATCACAAATGATCGCTTTAGCCTTTATGGTCATTAGCACAGTACCAGGCGGTTCATCGGGTATAAAATTATTTGGTTCCTTATTTAAGAGTAGTGTAAGTTCATCGGGCTCTAGTGCTTTGCCAGTTTAAAACGCTGCCGCTCTAATATTTATCACATTTATATTATGATTATTATTAATATTTGTATCTCGATGATTTGTAAATATAGTATACGTTAACATTTATTTGTAGCTGTAGTAAATATTTGACTTGAATCATATTTATAATATATACATATTTTTTCTAATAAAAATGGTTTAATTATATGAAGGATTTTTTTTTGATCTCATGATTAAAAGTAGTTTTTTCCGTATTTAAATAAAAAAATTTAATATTTGCTTCGACATTTAGTTAAATGTTATTTTAATCTCTTAAATATTAAAAAAAACATATTTCGTTGTGAATATACCTCTCTAATAAAATTATTTGCTCTAAAAATTATAAAACATTTAAAAAAGCCATGTTTGTAAAATTTTAATATTATTTTATTTTTATAAATGGATTGATACCCCAATCTTAGCAATCGTATAAATAGTATAAGAAATATTTAGGTTTTTAAGTGGGTTAAGGAGATAAATGTTTTTCTTATTCAAATTATAAACTTTGATTCCTCACTTTTAAAACAACTCTGTTCATTGTTTTTTCTGTAATTTGAAACACCTTGTTAAAATTACATTTGTGAACTTATGTGAAAAGCAACTCTGTTATTTGTTTTCATTTCACAACAAATTTATTTGAGAAGCAGAGACCTGCGCCGACCGGTTTTAAGTTGAGTTGCCGTCGCCGTAAAAATTTTGGTTTAAGATTCAACTACATAGAATACTTTCGCTTCCACTGCGACTGACAGCTGCAGTAAAATATATGCATTTATATAGAACCGAACCAAATCAGTACGCCAAACTTTTACGTGAAGTACTTCGAAGATGGAAAATGTTCAACTTTGAAGTGCCGAAGTATATAAATATATTTTGTCGATTGTTTTCTATTCTCATTTTAAATTTTTTCGATGGGTCGAACTTTTCATTTGCAATTCAATGATTAGGTTAATATTATTTATACGTTACGTAGCTGTCAGTTGCAGTTGAAGCGAAAGTATTCTATGTAGTTAAGCTTTAACAGCCAATTTAAGCCGCCGACGACAATTTTAAGATAAGCTGCTGCCGCTAAAATCGTTGGGCGCAGGTCTCTGTTGACAACGCATTTAACTTTTTTTAGATTAGAAATTTATTTAATACAACAAAATAAAATAGATTTTTTTTATAAATAAAAACTATGGCCAAAAGACCAAATACTAGTGTAGTTTTAGCGCAGGATGCCAAAAAGTCCAGAAATGATTTGGTTGCCTATACAAATCGTGACAAGGCTCTAATGGAAGCGGTGAGAATAAAAATATAAAATTTGCCTACATTTTAGACAGAAAATAATAAAATTTGATATTTTCAGGGTGTAAGAAGAACTTCTAATTTACAAGCACCCATAATGCTTTTAGAGGGCCATCAAGGAGAAATATTTTGTACGGAATTTCATCCGGATGGGGAAATGCTATTGTCTTCGGGTTTTGACCGGCAAATATGTGAGTTATTTTTTTGAAATTAAGCGATTATTATAAAAAATTCAATTTTTAGATATTTGGAATGTTTATGGTGATTGTGAAAACATATTGGCTATGTCCGGACACACAGGAGCTGTATTAGAGGCGCATTTTAATACCGATGGTTCACAAATCTTCACTTGTTCTACTGACAAAACTTTAGCAATATGGGATATAGTAACCGGTAATCGCATACGACGTCTAAAGGGTCATACTAATTTTGTTAACTCTGTACATGGCACCCGCAGAGGTTTGCAAATGTTATGCTCTGGATCAGACGATCGCACAATACGTATTTGGGATGCTCGTAAAAAACTTTCTGTACATACACTAGAAGCTCCCTACCAAGTAACTGCTGTAACATTTAATGACACTGCTGAACAAGTCATATCGGGTGGAATTGATAATGAGTTAAAAGTATGGGATATACGTAAGCAGCAAGTTTTGCATAGTTTAAAAGGTCATACAGACACTATAACTGGAATTTCACTGTCTCCCGATGGTTCTTATATACTATCCAATTCGATGGATAACACTCTGCGCATTTGGGATATACGCCCTTATGTGCCGGGTGAAAGATGTGTAAAGATTTTCCAAGGTCATCAGCATAATTTTGAGAAAAATCTTTTACGTTGTGCTTGGTCTCCAGATGGTAGTAAAATATCTGCAGGTTCGGCAGATCGTTATGTTTACATTTGGGATACTACAAGTCGTAAAATATTGTACAAGCTGCCGGGTCATAATGGTAGTGTAAATGATGTAGATTTTAGTGGTAAAGAACCGTTGATTGTATCGGGGTCTAGTGATAAGAATTTGTATTTGGGTGAAATAGAGGATTAAAATAAAGACGATAACTCCATAAATATTTATTATAGTTATTTCTTTTAAGGATTAGTAACGAAACATTTAATTAAATTAAGGCAAGAAAATTAAATTAAAGAATTGTGTATTGCATTTTATATTTCTTTAAAAATTAAATATTTTTAATGAAAATTGCTATTCAGCTAGCAGAATTTATAAAAATATTCTTACTACAAATTAAACTTTTTTGTATTTGAGTTTAGTTTGCTGAATTGAAAAATGTGTGTGTATGTCAAATTTCGTGAAAATCAGTTTAGCCATTTAGACGGGAATGAAGCACAATCAAACAAACTTACACTTACAGCCTTGATACTTGATAAAAGTTTACTATTTTTTCTTATGTAAATTTACATGCAAAAAGTTAGTAAACTTTTCTCAAACATATATTATATATTATTATTATTATGTTTTTTTTTTGTGAATACGGCTGGTAATTTTTGTAATATATAATAGGCTTAATTAAAGTTGCTGAATTGTAACATACAAACTTATCTCAAGAAAATTTCAACCAAAAATATCAAATGTAAAGTAAAGTTATATTGAATAGCTAGCTAAAATTATAAGTAAATATTTTTTAATTAAACTATAAATAAAAATGAATATAATGAAAATATTTCAATTCTGTTGTCTTATTTAAAAAATGTTCTATTGATTTAATAATAACAATTTTAGATAATTTTTTTTAAAATTAATAATAAAATAATATATTTTTTTTTACTAATTTAGAATTATTTATTGAAAATATGATTTCGATTTGTTTAATTATTTCCTTACTGATTCAGTAAAAAACTTTTTTTTATACGTTGATACTTACAATATCATTAATTACTAATTATTGTTTGTATAACAATATAATAATAAGAAAAAAGTGTTGTTTATTGCTCATATTATGAGCAAAAATTCAAATTTGACATTTTGCTTTTCCGTTATTATATTAGGTTCCCTAAAAATGTTTTATCTGACAACTCCACTTTTAAGTAAATTCCAAAACCGTTATAAATTCAGTTTATTGTGAACTGGCAACTCTCCAATAGAAAATATAAACAAAAGCAACCGCCATTTTCAAGAAGAATACAACTTCTTCAGTATTTAGTAAAATCTTAATAAATTAAATTATTTGTTATTGAAAGTGTTAGGAACAAATTAATATGTTATATATGTATATAATAGTATGTATTTATTAATATGAAGAGTATTAGTGTGAAAGATGTGTAATGTTTTTTAAAAGCTGCTGCCAAAGTTACAAGATGTACTTAAATATACTATTTACATATGAATTGAAATTGGGTAAGTTTAAAGTTTAGAAAGTAGTCCTTATTGTTAATAAAAGTTTAGCGACGGATATATGAATTATGCTTTAACAACCGCATTTAAAAAATAATAATGTATGTTTTATAAAGTATTACTAACTTTTTTTATAACTTTTCGTAATATCCATATCAATTCCAATTTCTGTGTCATACGCTTTTTTGTCCGATTACATAAAAATTCATCTAAATCAATGTTGGGACTTGCGAGATCCCAATTTTGTACTAAATACAAATTGGAAAATCTCATCACTGTTGTATATAAAAGCATATTGCATGGCGGAATAAATTTAATAAGGCGTACCCATAAGGGCAATAACTACGAAAATCCAATAATTGTATACTTCCTTTCTACAAATAACTAAATAATCTCATGAGTTTACAATTTCACCTTGTTAAAATTATTCCAAAATGGCATATTAATGGAGAACTCAAAAAAAATTGCAGCAATTTTCGAATTTTAAAACTGCGTTTAATTAAACGAGCGTAATACAATTCGTAGAAAATATTGAAAATTTATGTATAATAATTTCTATTTTGAATAAAAGTGTAAAAAAACACAAACACTACACGAAAGGTTTTTGGAAAATCTTCATCTATCATTTTCTGTTCATTGCAGTTTTACAATATGCGTAGTATTTTTTACGCTGAACTGCATAGAATACTTTCGCTTCAATTGCACTGACAGCTGCAGTAGATCAGCTCTCCAAAATTCTGCGTGAAGTACTTCAAAGATAAAAAATATTAAAATTTGAAATATTTATTTTAATATTTTTCGATGAGTCGAAATTTTTTATTTAATTTAAAATTTAAGGTCCTGTATGCTACTGGTTTAATTTACAAATGGAACAATGATTTTTGTTCCAAATTGTCACATTCAGAAGGGTTCTTGGAAGTCATTCGAGAACAGGTAATTTGTTTTCAGAAGTGATATAGAATTCAGGCAGAAGTAGTTCTAGTTCTCAAAATCATTATCTAAAACAGTCATAATAAGGTTCTACTCAACCTTGAATAGGTTTGGGGGGCTTAATGATTACATTCAGATAACGTAAGTGAAATTAGATACTATACAATCGTAAAGAAACAAATTTAAACAAGTTAAAGGGTTAAATTATATTTTCTATAACTATCAGTACTGTAACTTAATGAACTGTAATTAAAATTTTCAATTAGTAATTGTTATTTTTCAATTAAAATTATATTAATAGTAATTGAAAAATTCCAATTACATATAATTTTAATTGGATTTTTTCATTGAAAATTTTTTCCATCCATTTAATTTTATTTTTGCATAGATTAACCGTGATTACCTCTAACATCAATTTCTAATTTATTTCAATTAAAAGAAAGCCTATGGGACCAAATATGGCTTATATACTAACAAAAATAATGGTTTTGTTACTTAGTCCATATTAACTTGAAATTTCATTAAAAAATGTCTCAATCCTTTTCAAGTCCTTATCCGTCTTTCCTACATTCGAAGTTTCATAAAATTACATAAATTTATTAAATGTTTAGATTCTTCAGGATACAAAATTTTTATTCTGCTTTTTGGGTTTTGCTTAAATCTGACAATTTCTATTGATTTCTAACTTCTATATCCTATATACATCTATAGCAAAGTGTTTGAGGCAATACACATTTAAAAATTTTCTTAATTAAATGGCTTTTATTTCATATAATAAATAAAATCTAAAAATTTGCTTGAATTACAACAAAAATAGAAAAAATTCTCTTTTTTAAGGCATAGCGTTTTAAAGCTCTTCCGATCCAATACTTTGCGACTGTGTCGACGTTAAAGGTATAATATTTTTAAAATTATCATAATTTTGCGGTATAACATCTTGTGATTGTAGTAACGGTAAATCCTGAGATTGTGTACACATTGCAGAGTCAATGGTCATGGACAAGGTATTTACGCCATAAATATTTTCAATTTCGGGAGCAACTTCTTCAGAATTTAAAGCTTCCACTACTAATTGAACTCTAGGTTTATTATTAAGTACTGTATCTACAGAATCCTCTGAGTCTTCATCAATTAAATAATCTTCATCCGAGAGATCCAAAATCAAATTCTCTGCATCGCTAACTGATGTATTTACTTCGCCATTATGTTCTATATTTTCTAAAGGTGGCTCTTGTGTTTGTGAATGAGATTCGGTGGCATTCATAGATTGAGTATTCATTTCATAATGTAATGGTACTTCTTGTGTTTTTGTAATATCTTTTTGCAACTCTTGGCCTTGTGTTTGTGTCATTACTTCATTTGTATTCATGGATTCGGTATGCACATCAAATTGCGATAAAACCTCTAACTCTTCAGATGATTTATTATTATTCAAAAATAGCTCTTGGTCCTGAGTTTGAGTCAATAACTCATTAACATCCATAGACTCAGTATGAACTTCACATTGTGATTGTATTGCTTCATCAATGCCATCCGATTCTGTTAGTACTTGTTTTGGACTATGATATGTTTGTAAACGCTTATGTTTCCAAAAATTTAATGACAAAATATTTTCCTTTAACTGGAAACCCCATTCTTCTTTCCTAGTCTTTTCAATTTCTTCCTCTTTATACAATATGGAAGGTTTCATACGGTTTACCGCCTTGGATAACATATACAAACGATGTCTATCAGACCATCTTTGATAACGACCACTTTCTGTAAAAAGTACGCGATAATCATTGGCCACATTCCAACGCCACATATCAACACGACATTTGTGTCTTAAACATAATTCTTTGAGCTCATCCTCAGTAAAAACTCGTTCAAAGTCTTCTTTTGTAGGTTTCTAAAGAATAGAACAATTGTTTTGTTTATTTTTTGTGCAAATATAAAATTTATATATAAACCTTACACTTAATTCTAGATAGTGATTATAAACTTCACTATGTTCAGTTTCCTCCTCACTCATTTCAATTAATTTCGTTTGTTTGGCGATTATTTTGTTTTTGTGGCGCCTAAATTAGTAGTTCTCCTTGTAATGTTTTTGTTTATTTGCTTACAAGAATGCTGTAGAGAACCAAGCCGTGGCAAAATTGTCGGCGACGGCTTCACGCCATATTTTGGTCGGCGATGGCGTCTTTTTCGATACATCATCGGCTTCTATGTCTTGTATTTTTGCTAGATGATCAAGTTATTTTGGGAGCAAATATGTTGTAAAGAAATATATAATAGCATTTCAATTTTATAAAATTATGGAGAGAATTTTTATAGAAGCAAATGACAGACAGTAAACTAAGAAGCTATCTTTAGTTTCATATGATAAATAATTGGGAGATTGGATTAAGTTGAAATGCCTACATCTTCGATAATACATTTTTTGTGTTTGCTAAAACTTTTTATCAAAATGAAGTCGCACTATGTTTAAGGCACTTAAACTCTTTTAAAATATACTTATTGTAAACGATATTTAATCGGTATTTGTATTTATAACGGTATTGGTTTCCAACCTTGAAATAAACCTATTATCACATTCAATATATACATATAGATTTTTTGTCT
>MINK01001257.1:0-24529 GCA_001735545.1 Phormia regina
GAAAGAACAGTCCGTTGTGGTATTACCTTTGCCAGGTCAGAGTCCGGATCTTATACCCATTGAAAACCTCTGGAACGATGTGGAAGCGAGTGTACGTTTAAAACAGCCAAGAAATTCGTTTGAATTATAGGTAGCCGTTCAAAGCACTTGGAACTTGATTCCTACCACTAGATGTCGATCTCTTGTAGAAAGTGTGCCACTAAGATTGAAAGCAGTAATAAAACAAAAGGGTTATCCAACAAAATATGGAAAAATTATAATGTTGTGATCTCTATGAGTTATCTAAAGTTGGGTGGGCTAATTAGTTGTCCATGTGAATTTGGACCTTTTTATGAAAAAAAAAATTTTTCAATGAAATTTTATATGTTTGTTATATGTAATAGTATACAAAACATACCCCTGTAATAAATATGTTTTAAAAGTTTGTGTATTAAAAGGAAATAAATACTTTAAAATATTACTTAAGGGTGGGCTAATTATATGACCCAGGGATCGAAAAAGATATTTAGTTTTGGAATTTTAAGACTTTTTTACAGAATTCCAATATCTGTCCTTCCGTCCGCCTGTTTATTAATTTTTGCAAATTTTTTAATTTAAAATCTTTTATTTTTTGATTAAAAAAATATATGGACTTAAATTTTTTTATTCGATAAACAATTATATTTTTTAACAAACGGCAAAAGAAATATAATAAAATCGGTTGAAAATGTTGGGGAAGATATAGAAAAAGCAAAGAAAATGTCTGCATGAGTATTTTCACTAATTTGTAAATAAGATCGAAACTTATGCATTGATTTTAATGAAATATATTTAATTTTATTAGCAACAAATTTATCTTTATAATCAAAGGATAAAAGCTAACATTTTTGATATTTTCGAATTTTTATGATTTATTGAAAAATTGAAATTTTATAAAATTTCTTAATATCTCTATAACAGTTGAACGTATTAAAATGCCTTACAAGAATAACTTGAAGATTAAAATGCACTACAAGAATAACTTGAAGATACTTTTAATCTAAATTTTTTGATAATATTTTGAATAAAATCAGACAAATAGTTTTCAAGATATGCTTCAATATATAGTGCAACCTTCTTAATTTTACAAATCACGATTTACCGCGTAAACAATAGTCAGGAAAAGTATCTGAAATGACTCAGCAGTGTTGCCAGGACTTAAGAAAAAAAAGAAGCTAAAGTGGATCTAAAAAAGGTCAAAAAGGCTAAATGTCCCAAAAAAATAAAGCCAGAAAAAAGCTAATATATTGTCCCATTAAAAAACACATTTATTTGTTAGTTCTCATTAGTTTTTGGCAAAGTATATACAAGTAGTCTGACTTTTTGGCAGGAGTACCTAACTCTATGAGTGTGTTATTAAAAAAGTACCTAACTTAAAAGTACTTAACATTAATATTATTAATGTGTTTGCGTTTTTATATTTTTTATACAGACAGAGTTTTATAAAAAAGTTTTAAAATTTAATATGTTTGAATTTTTAATACCAAAAATTGAAACTCTGTTGAAGATTTCGCTAAACTGGCAACACTGAAACCCGGTGCCGCAGAATTACTGTTTCCCTGTGAAATGTAAAAAAAGTTTTAACTTGAACTGCTCCTTATCAGGAAACAACTCAATCCAACTTAAAGATTCTCATTGATATTGATACAATACTTTGTCTATATTTATTCACCCCAACTTTATTACAAAAATTTAAATTAAATTTAAAATCCCCACTTTTGACACATTTTAACCCAATGTGTAAAACTTCGATTTTCGATTATTCGAAAGCCGATTTTATGAACGCATATACATATGTACGTATCATTTTATTTTCCAATGACAATATTTAATAAATAATCTTTTAATACATGGAAATCAACTACTTATTTATTATAAAAAATTGACAACTTATTTGATATTAAATATATTTAAAATTTCCGCTACTGGATATTCAATTGTTAGAGCAAATATTAAACCAACTATATTTGCTGTAATATATGTCAGCGTAAGTACAATTAACTGTAAAAACAATAAAATTATATTACTAATGTAGACATTTAGAGTAGTTTATAATATTAGCAATTAAAAGTTACTTACTATTAAATAAAATTTTACATTAATGGGCTGGCTAAAATAATTTGCAATGATTAACACAATAATAAAATGCCATAAATACACCTGATACGATATACGAGCCAATAAACGAAATGGTAGTGAGGATAGAATTTTAGAAATAGCTGTAATAAAAAAAAATAAAATAAAATTACGTAAATAAATAATTACACTGGTGAGCAAAATTAAATATCCCTTTAAACAAAAATAGTGGGAATAATATAAATTTAATGTGTTTCCATACTTTAAATTGATATTTAATGGAAATAATTTCTGACAGGTCTGTGACCTCATATATGAGGTAATTTTTTTAAATATTCTATATGTTCGAAAATAATATGCTAAACATGACAGCATTCTGAAATTGGTATGAAATGAAGCGCTATTCCGTTACTTTTCTCTGAGTAAGCTTATGATCCGCGCTACAACTCAATACGATTCGATCAGTAGCTTAGAAGATATAGAATTATAACTTTATTTTTAGTCTCACTGTGTATAATTTAATCAATTAAAAACACATTAAACTTGTGACTGTTAAATAATATGCTTATAAATATTGAAATGCAAATCTATCTAATTAATATAATAAACTGTACAATTTATAACAAAGTAATTTCTCTTACTTCCTGACTTAGACATCATTAACATTATCGTTGTAATTGCCAATATAACTATGGTAACATGACGTTGTAATAGACCATAGAGTGCTGTCCATATAGAAGATTTCTGCCAAAATAATTTTGTACCCATGCTAAATATAACCGCTATACAAGGCCATCCAAAATAAGGGGAATATTTTAAAAATTTTCCCAGTGATTTTTTAGTTTTTTGCTTTTTTCTAAAATATTTCATATAAAATTCTCCACATACAATGCCGGTCAAGAAACCATGTAAATTTGTATAAGATGGCAAATATAATTGCAAACCAGTTTTAATGTCTATCAGATAAAAATAACGAAAACTTCTGAAATATAAAAAAAAAAATTCAATTAAAAAGCTTTTAAAATAATAAAAATTAAGCGGGTTCACAGATTCATACAGATAATTAGTGGTTAGCAATATACTGGTACAACAAATTATTATATTTTACTGTGAATCATTTTATTAATGTTAAAACAAAGTTAAATAAATAATACATACTCTAATTTCATGTAGGCAATAGAATCTAATGTGAGAAAGTAATTAATTAAAACTGGTATAATTGCTGAAATAATAGCAATTATTAAAAAAGTCCATAATTTGTATTTTGGATATCTGAAAGTTATAAATATTATTAATATTAATTAAAATTGTATATTATTTTTCAATAAAAAACATTAATAAATATTCTTCTTTATAATAATCAAATATTATTTCTAATATAAAAAACTTACTTTGCAACAAAAATAAGTATCAGCAAATAAAAGGCATATAATTGAAAATCGGCCGCTATATACCAAGTATGACCCAAACACTATAATAAAAATAAAACAGATTAGCAATTTTATATTCAGTTTAAATCTTATAAAATTTTCAATGAATAAAAAAAGTGGGACTCTCTATGCATGATTTTTCTTTAAACATTATACCATTAATTTCACCGTTTGAAAATTATGTCCATATCAGAGATGGAAAAGTTGATACCATAATTTTTTTATACTATATAACAAATGTACCGAAGTACTCCCTCGAATCATTTGATACTCTCAGACGATCAGCTGGATATTTAATAATTCGAATTAAAAAAATTAAAATTTTAAAATGAAAATATATTTTAGAGTTACATAATTTTTCATTAGGAACTTACGTTTTTTTTTTAACACTTTTGATTCATATTTACAATCATTATTAATAAAATTAATGAATTTGCAATGAACACTATCTTTGATAGAATGCAAAAGCTTTAAGTTCCCCTATAGCATTATATTTATCTTGCTTCTAACTATTCTCATAATTTAAATCGTAAAAACTCTACCTTGTTGTAATAGCCCGGGTCCATACACAGCAATTTTTCATGCCGCAATTCTGGGTATATGGGAGAGAGAGAGAGTAGAAGAGAATACTAAACTTTTAAAATCTCTTTACCTCTCTCGTCTGAAAAGTCAGAATTGCGGCAAGAAAAATTGCTGTATGTGAACCCCGACATAAGATTTATTTCATTAAAAAGTTTGTTTTTATAAAAAATCACAACAATATTTTGAATGAGGGAGTTGTATATACATATGAGAAGAATATACAGTTAAATAATTTGAGACGCACTTTTATATGTATATGTATTAGTAGTAATATTTGCCGCACATAACTTCTTCAATATATAATGGAATTTTATAGTGGATAGTGTGTTTAATCATTCGTTGCAAATATTTAAATATTCAAATTGCTTTTTGCGCTATGTAAAAAATAATTAACGCTCAAAAATATTTTAATTTTCCACCTCTGGTCGGTATATTAAAATAACTCTCTAATCATTAGTTAGAGTCTAATGAAATAATTCCCAGCTGAGAGAAGAATTTATTTTTTTTTTATTATAAACCAACCGGTTTAAACCCTAGGTGTATAAAATACCTTGAAGTCGTTTTAACGATATCAGTTCGTAAATGTCTTAAATATAACTTCGATATGAACCCCACGTCCGAAAATAAATTCTATATAATGTTAGTATCAAGTTAATATTCAACACAAAAAAAAAAAAATGTTATATATCACAGAACCAAATGAGGATTGGTCCATAATATCTCGTAGTTCTTATATAATCTATTTTCGGAAATCACCCTAAATATACACAAAAGGCTAAAAGAAAATTTTTAGAGCTCGAGCTCTGACAACTTTGTTTTGATAATTCTTGGCAAAAGACGCCATCTTGATTGTTGTTGGTACTTTTTACATGGTTTATTATGAATATGTTTCCTCTACAATTGACAGAGATAAAAAATTATCTCAAACAAAAATTTGACGTTTTAAATATGTAATTTGTTATTTTTGGTTGAAACAATTTTTCATTTTTTTAAATTTTGACAAAATTTTTTAAAAATAAATTTCATGATTCATATATGAATCAGAGAGAAGAATATTTTTTTACAAACTGTTAATACCAGTTGATACCAATATTATGCGATTTAAAGACAATAATTGAAAAAAATCGTTAATTCATATGTATGTGAATCACTAACGTACCGTCTATACTAGCATTTTTCTTGTTCGCACATGAACATAACGTCGGCAGAGAAATACACACAATTTTTGTCCATTTTGTTTTGAGTTTTGTCGAACAAATCATCATTTTTTGGTTTGCCGACAGTGTCACTTCGATACTTTTACATTCAACGCCTTTTCTTCCGCATACAAAATGACGTTTGATGGCAGACACGGTTGCTCGAACAATTGTGGGAACAACGGTGTGCGAACATGAACATGTTGGGTCCACACTATCCTAATGCATGTGCGCACAAAATTGTAATATTACAATAAAAGCTGCAGGGTGTCGAGTTGACCATTGCGCATAAATAAAAGTTAAAAAAATCGTAAGGTATTAGCATAGCGTCTACACAAGAGATTTTTTTTATCATAATATGGAACAAAGAGTGACAAATTCGTTCTCTGAGAGAATTAACCACTTGAAAACTAAAATATTAGTATTATAAAAATAATATGCGACAGTGAAAAAAGTGATCCTACATGTAAACTAAAATATTGGTATTATAAGAAATATTATGAGACTGTTGTAATAAAATTTCTCTACACAACTATATTATAAGATTTACTGCGAAAAAATACATGTATACAAAAGTTTGTTTGTGTGCATGTGTATTTCCAAAAGTTCTTAAAAACAATGTTTTTTTCTTGTTGTGTTGAAAATAATAAAATCTTATAAGATTTATTAGAATACGTTTACCCCTTGTTTAAGCTGTAATATAAAATAAACAAAATGGTTACTCTCAAATTTGACACTCTCTGTTAGTGTTATCTCACATATTATATCTATGTGTAGACGGTATGTAAGGATAAAAAGCTATTCTTTAGCTATATTCACATTTATTAAATATTTTACCAAAACAACGTCAAACAAGACTCGATAAAATTTTAGCTATAATTAGTGATAAGAGAAAAATATTTTCCCATTAAAATGAAGAATTTAGGAAATGATTTATATAATGGTTAGTCTGAACGTAGTCTGAAGAATACGTTTTAATTCTTCATTTTTTAGAAATAAGTATTAAGGTACATAAAAGAAAATTTTTTACTGTTAAGAAAAAAATTATACTTACAGAATTACTTATATCGAAATTATTAAACATTAATATATTTTTCCACCAATATTCGCTGCAAAGATAACAATTCGTTTCCATCATAAAACTCCAAAATGGACCATTTTGTAAATATAAAGGAATATTGGCATTAAGTAAAATTAAAATTGCCAATGAAGGTAAATATCTGAAAATATTATAAATATAAAACTCTGTAATTTTTTGGAAATATTTTAAATAATTTTCTTACCTCATATATCTAGAAAACAATAGTTTCCCATAGGCCTTTAAACAACCGCTAAAATTTGTATCCTTTTTAACATATTGACCATTTTCCATTTTAATATAAAGCATTAAACCACTCAAAACAAAAAATAATTCTACCATAACTAAACCATGCAGCATAAATAACATAAAATTTTGATGATAAAGATTTTCAAAAAATATGGGATTTTTTAAATGAAAAAATTGAAGATAATATGAATGTTCATAGACTATCAAGAATGAAAGGATTGTTCGAAAGCCATCTAGAAAACTCAAATCCTTACCAATAATGGTATTATTTTTGCTGGTAAGACGGCAAAGATTTCGATATATAGAAAATGTTGTGAAAAATCTGGAAACTAAAGATATTCATTAAATATAATTTACACAAGTAAATTTGTTTTTGTTTTTTAAT
The DNA here is from genome assembly GCA_001735545.1 of Phormia regina. Classification (NCBI taxonomy): domain Eukaryota; kingdom Metazoa; phylum Arthropoda; class Insecta; order Diptera; family Calliphoridae; genus Phormia; species Phormia regina. Next base: position 7,015 of record MINK01001257.1, read on the forward strand.
ATATAGTTTTATAAAGTAGGTATTTAATTTAAAAGCTTTTAAGATATTTAATTGCTAGTTTAAAACATTTATTATTGTTTTTATTTCATTTTAATGTTAATTATTGTTATAAATATAATTATGTCATTATTAAAGTTTAATTACCTTGACTTGTATGTTTTCTTTGGTAATATTTTCTATTATTTATTGCAGTTAAGGTTTGAGATTTTAAATGAATATCATAGAGAGACGATAGAACATTTACTATAATTATCATTATACATATAAATATTGTTATTTTAAACCCAAAATCTGTAATGAAATAAATAATAATTAAAAAAAATAGTTAAACACAAATGAAGAGAAATACTATTCAAAGTAATGTTATATTCAGACTTGTCAAATATTTGACCAAAATGGCATACACTCTATATGAAATATTTGCTAACATCTTCAATTTAATGATCAAATATTTATTACTTCTCTTATACATTTTTCCGAATCTTGAATCTCTTACAAAACGCCAAATATTTCATCATGAAATATTTGACAGCTTAAAACAAGAATGATGATTAATGTGTATGAGTACTTAATAGAAATCTGTTTTAAGTTTTTTTTTACCACGTACAAATTTTTTATGGCCATTACATTTATGATCCCCTTATTAAGGCGTTCACACTAGTATTATTTGTGTGATATTATGGCGTTCTCTTTTCGAGAGTGTGAACATGTTGTATTTTATATACAGCGATAATACTGAACGTTTAACATTTATTATATTAAAATTTCAAATTTTACCAAACATTTAAGAAATTTATTAAACAAATCAATGTTTAAAAAGAAATTTATATGAATATTTATTAATTTAATATTACACCGAATTCTAAAAATCTTATAAAACATTCGAAAACGTATTCAAAAATTAAAATTTTACTAAAAAGTCGAAAATTCGCTAAAAAAAGGAAATTTCACCATTTATTGTAAAATCAACATATAATCGATATTTCACCAAAATAATAATAATAATAATAAATTTAAAAAAATTAACAAAAATTCTAAATTTTAACAATTATCTGAAAATTTTCCAAAAATTTGCAATTTTACCAATTATACAAAATTTTACAAAAACCCAAAATTTTAAACAATTTCGCAAATAATGCCAAATTTTACTTAAAGTTTTATAGTTCACCAAAATTTCACAAAAAATTCAAAATTTTCAAAAAATCGGAAATTTTTTTAATTGCTTTCGAAATTGCGTTCGATAAAATCTTAACATATTTAAAATTCAATAATTTGGAAACGATTTACTGTGAAGTTTTAGCATTTTCATATTTAATTGATGTTATAATACGGTTCACAGAAAAATATAACTTTTAAAGTTCTAACCATTACTTATGAACTTGTAGACCTTTTTTGATAAATCTTTTATTAGAAATTTGATATTTGTTATAGTCACCTTTTTTCACAAGAGCACAATATCTTTCCACTGGTCTTAGCTCAGGAAATTTTGGTGCTTAAAAAAAAATATGATATTGTTTTTACTTTCTTATAGTAGTGGCATGATACCATTATGTTCAAACAAAAATGTGTGGACATTATAAAAAGAAGAAGCATTTTTGGCAAACATTCCTTAATGAGCAATTCGGCACTAATAAAGCTGAATTTTTTAAGAATTGTTTATTGCTTTTGGGTCCTAAATAGGGTTTTATAGTTTAAACAAAAAGTCGTCTTTTCGATTTTTCAACTTTTTTTTAGTTTTTAAATAGTCCATTTTTCGACTATTACAATTCCTAAATAGTCGACTTTTTTAATTTAATTACCGACTTTTTTCGACTTTTTCAGACTTTTTTATTATTTTCGACTTTTGACTTTTCCCGCTTTATTAAATTTCTAACAATCTAAAATATTTCCGATTTTATTTAGATTTTGTTTGGAAAAATGTTTTACAAATTTTTTTGGCAAAATTGTTTCAGAACATTCAGCTTTTATATGAAATCAACAACATAAAATTGTCAAATATCTTCAATTATTTTATCTATTTCATAAATTTTGTATAATAATTATTTTTACAATTATATTAAAAATACGTTAAATATCAAAAGTATACAAAATTCGATGTAATAAGAAATATGTGTACAAAGATAAAATAAAAACCAATAAAAACCACATTGAGAGAAAAAGAGTTATGTAAACATCCAGGTTTTTGTAAAAACCAATTAGTTTTTCTTTGATGTTTATAAAATAATATATATGAAGTATTAAACTATTTTTTTTTTTGTAGTTTGCTATGGCAAAAATGTTTTTATGTAAAAAAAAACTTTGTCAGCTATTTTTGTAGGCCCCTTATTAAATTCGCCTTAACGTGTTTGATGTGCAGATTATGGTCAATAACTGAATTCGTCCCACTCTTTTGTAACTAGAACAATAAAAACGTTATGACTTTTCAATTTTTTCTGATTTTTTTCGACTATTTTCGAATTTTTCCGACTATTCGTCTATCTGGCAACAAGAAAGTCTATTTCTCAACAATTTTCAAACCAAATATTCGATTTCGACTTTTTCCAATAAAAAGTCGATTATTCGATTTAGCCTCAAAATTTCGTTAAGCATTAACCACAAAAAAACCCATGTTAAATTTTACGTGGAATGCTCGAAATGCATTTTTAATGTAATTCTCCAAGTAATATTTTATTTGATTTAGGTAGACACGATTAAAAAGACTTAAGAAAAAGGTCAAGTTTGTTTTTTAAATCTTTTGTACCAGTTTAAAGAAAACGATTGATTTGTTTGTTGTATATAAAAAAATAATCTGATTTAATGAAATTTACAATTTTTATATGTATGTATGTATGTATGTAAAAATTTTGTAACTTACCCTTTTCGTTGGAAAATTTTGGACTGTCACAATATAGTGTTAAAGTTTGTAAGCTCAAATTATAATCACTATTAAATTCCGCATTCAAACGATTATCTATTTCATGTTGATATTGCAAATTAACAATGTTTTGTTTAGGTTTATAAAATATTTGTTTAAAAATTTCTGTTATCTTAAAAAATGAACACAAAATAAAAATGTATAGTATATTAATTAATTGCGAAATAAAATATTATCCAATTTATATGAAATTTTTTTCTAACCTTTAGATATCATATTTAATTATAGTAAAAACACTACAATTTAATCTTACCTCATTTTTAGTTGTTGTATTATCAGAATGTGTATAATTTCCAGATGTTAAATATGTATGGTTCTGTAAACATACTCCACGAAATAAATGATCATGTCTATAGTGAAATGGATAGGAATTAGAAAAATGTTCAATATCTTGCCATAACACCGAAGAATTATCTGGTATTATTTCCACATAAGTCATGCAATACACCGAAGGCATTAGGTATGAATTGTTGTTAAGAAAACATTTATTATAATCCTCAAATAGATATAAAGGAGGCATTTTGTCATAGAAAGTCACTTAAATGAATTGTTATAAAAAAAGTCATGATAAATATATTCTTTTAAAGAATATCAAATTAAAACTTTAGAAATCCTTTTCTTTTGTCTACTTACTGTTTATTTGTCCCTTACATGTGGACATTAAAATAACGATTGTAATAATCTTAATACAGCAATATTTTAAACAAAACATTTTATTTAACTGTAAAATGATTTGAAGAATGTTTTAAGATGGTGTATCTATTTATAAATATTTTTATAACTTGTAAATGTTCAATGATTGTATTTGAAAAATACACTTTTTTATACATAACCCTACTTCTAAAAATTAGGCATTTACAATATCATGTTGCATTTAAGGTCTACAGAAGTTGTATCTTGATTTATTAATGCTGAATTGTAAATAAAATAAACATTGGCAAATTATTTATTAATAAGAAAATGTATTTCTGTTAGCTGTGAACCATATAAACTTTGAATACAATATATAAAAAATACTACCGTATAAACGTAATAAATGAAAATAAGAGTTTCATCTCGAAAGATGATGAAGGGCAGCGAATTTTTGCATATATGTATGTACTATATAGCTTTTGCTATATCATTTGTACGTTATGTTACAGAGCATTATATATTTGATTGAATATTTTATGTATTGAGCATTTTTCGGTTTAATTTTCTTGGAATATATATATTTGCTTAAATAAAAAGATTATCGCATGTAGGGCTTAATAGAATTTTTTATGATCGCTCTTTATTTTTTAACATTTCTAATAACATTAGTGTTACTTTAAATTATTCTTAATCGATCTGTTTGCCTATAATCAAAATGAACACGCAATAAATTTCGATCGAACAGTAGAGAACATAAAACTAGATGGAATGATAAATATATAGATAGAATGATAAATATAAATTTTAATTAAAAAATAAATCACAGATAGGTATTAAATAATTAACTTCAATTTTTTTGTATCAAGGGACAATTTTAAATTCCTTGGATAATTTTTGGATAATAATATTTCGGTGTAATTTTTGTGTAATTTCAATGGAGCTTCATTTCATAAATAAAAGTATATTAACTGTTAATGAAAGTCATGCATATTTGTTATACAAAATTACTCCAATTTAGAGATTTAAGACTGTGGAAATAAAAACCTCAATTTCCAAAAATGTAATGCTAAAAACATAGAGATATTCTACTGCAAGATTGCAACAGGATCATAATAAAATGCGAAACATGTGATTTCGATGATTTATAGCAAAAGGCTTCCAAAAACCACTCTTATGAATGTAAGTATTTTTTTAAGCAGGGAAAACGTAAATTTATAGGAAGATTTTTAAATATTTTTGTGTCTTTTAAACCATATCGCTTTTGCCTTTTCGCATCAGTAACTTTCAAATCGCCTAATTAACTAATTATGAGGTTAATCTAATTTTTTATAATTATTATTAGATTAATATGTTATTTTAAAGATAAGGGAAATAATCGAATTTGTGTATACATAGGCCGCCCAAAATCACGTGTTAAAGACACACAGATCGCGAAACGCATGAATGGTCATTTCGACAATATCTTTAAATCTGCTTTCCGAAAAACTACTGGGTTAATAAACCTAAAACAAAATTTTTATTAAAATTTTTTATCAATTTATAAGAAGCAATTAACAAGATTCATAAAAAAGACCACGAAAATCAGTTGTCATTAAAAGAAAAATCAGGGGGTTAAAAACTGTAGTGACAACACATTTTTAAAATCAATGCTCTTACATTGCTTATAATCCTGGAATATTTATATTTTAGAGATCACAGAAGTAAGCATTTTTTTAATTTTTTTTAATATAATTTAATAAGGAATTATTGTTTTTGTAGATGTGCGAGTACTTCATAATTATGCTATAATTTAAAATTTCATTATTTCCAATAAGCTAATTTAGTGATTAATATAAAAATATGTTTACATTGTTTTAATTGCCGAAGCTACAACACTGTTTCATCTTTAAAAATAACTTTTAAAATCGCTGGAACATACTCAACGAATAACTAAATTAGCAACACTGAATGGAGACCCTAAAATATATTTTTTAGAAAAAAAAAACACAATAATTACCTAAGATAAAAAAATAACATTAAAAATAATTAAATAAAGTTATCAACATAAACAAATACTAAAAGTTTCACAATGAAACTTCAATAATAAAGTGATGATTCATAGCAAATGTTAAAAATGCCAGCCAAAACTCATTGACAATTACCAACACAATAGGCTTTTTAACAAAAAATTAAAAAAAGGGCGTCTTCGTCCATAAAAGATTATATACAAAAAGAAAAAATAATTATAAATAATTTTTTTTTTATTTCGTGTACAAGAAAACAAAAAAACAAAACATTTTCTATTGCACTTGTAGGAAAGATTATAGAATAAAATTTTTGACACACATTTGCCAGCGAGTGTCTACAATAAATCGTCAAAATTGCTACTTTAACACCACTAGCGAGCACACGCAACGCCCCGGACAGCGTTTGCAAAGGCTCCAATACAATTAAGCCGAAAGTAGAGGGAGTAAGTAGTAGTAGTAGTAGCAGCAGTAGCAGCACTTCTCAATTAAAACCAGAACCATCAACATCGTCCAGTTCGTTAACAAGTAATAGTACTTGTTTAGTCGCAGTTACCCGTGCCATTGAGGGTAAACTACAATTGACTGCCAGTCCTTGTGACGATTTGGTCTTGGTGACCACTTCTAAAATGTCCGGAGATCAAAAGACTTTAATTAAGGGTCATAGTTCTCAGTATGTAAAACTGAATGTGGGTGGCCGTTTGTATTATACCACAATTGGAACGCTGACAAAACACAATGATACCATGTTAAGTGCCATGTTTAGTGGGCGCATGGAGGTGTTAACCGATTCGGAAGGTATGTGATAATTTTTCGTGAATTATATGTAAATAGAAATAGAATTTTATCGTTAAATTGTTTTCCTCCTTTGAGAGACCTTTCATATAACTCGATAATTTAAAAACTATAGAAAAATGCTTTAACTTAAGTCCAAAAATATTATATCAATCTTCTTTAATAAATTCTTGAATAATTTCGTTAAAAAATAATCTTTTAAATATAATTTTAGGTTGGATACTAATCGATCGTTGTGGTCAGCATTTTGGCACCATTCTTAATTATCTACGCGATGGCACAGTACCGCTTCCTGAATCTCATCGTGAAATTGCTGAACTATTAGCCGAAGCAAAGTACTATTGTATAACCGAACTGGCCATGTCATGTGAACGTGCCCTCTTGGCACATCAAGAACCCAAACCCATTTGTCGCATTCCTCTGATAACATCGCAAAAAGAAGAACAAATGCTAATAAGTTCATCATCAAAACCAGCCGTAATATTGGTGGTTCAAAGACAAAATAACAAGTATTCGTATACCAGTAATTCCGACGACAATCTATTGAAAAACATTGAGCTATTCGATAAATTATCATTGCGTTTTAATGAGCGTATCTTGTTCATCAAAGATGTCATAGGGCCCAGTGAAATATGCTGTTGGTCATTTTATGGTCATGGCAAAAAGGTAGCCGAAGTCTGTTGTACTTCTATAGTTTATGCTACAGATCGCAAGCATACAAAGGTAGAATTTCCAGAAGCTCGTATATATGAGGAAACCTTACAAGTTTTGTTGTATGAAAATCGTAATGCTCCCGATCAAGAGCTGTTACAGGCCACCTCATCAGTGCGTAATCCTTCGGGCGGTGGTTCATCGTCGGGAGCATCGGGTGCCGGTTCGAGTGGCATGCATCAGTATACAAGTGATGAAGAGGAAGAACGTACTGGTTTGGCACGTTTGCGTTCAAATAAACGTAATAATCCTACATGATTTGTAACCAACTATGTGGTACGACCACGACCCATACTTCCCTAACTATGGCGTACCAGTGGTAGTGATAGTGCTTAAAATAAAGCTACTCCAACAGAAATTTATAACAAAAAGGGGTTTCAGTTCTAACACTCACACAAAATCCCTAGAAATCGTATTCTAAATGTTAATTTAAAATATTCATTAATAATTCAAAATAGTTGTTAAACAATTTTATTATCCATAATAAAATGTGCCAATAGATGAAGATGAAACCTCTTTACAAAAAGAAAGGGAACAAGGAACTAGACATTCTCCTCATCCATAAGAACGAATTTATAGGTTCAGCCTTATATAAAACAGCATACAACAATTACATATAACTATTTTACATTTTCTTTATATATTATTTTCTATCACCCTAAAAATTTTATAACAAATGAATATTGTATTAACGATTTTTTATGTTCTTTTTTTATAAAATATGTACCTATTTTTTGAAAATTGTTATTTTGATACCATTTAAAAAAATTTAAAACATAATAAAACAGATTTTGTTTATGAATTGATTTACATGTATAAATATGTACGTACACACAACACTTAAACAAAAATATTTAATGTTCAAGTTTTTTCCTAAGAAAAATTGTTAAAAAAAAAGAATACTGAAAATAAAAAATTGTACTAAATATTCAATAACAGTTTACGTAAATTGTGTTAATAAAATTCAATTACTTTCAAATTGGTAAAACCTTTGTTTTAACCTATTTAAATCAGTAAGTTTTCGATATCAAATGAAATTTTTTATTTTACTAATCTCAGTCGAATTTCTGAGTTATTCTGAATTTAGTTAGGGAAAAAAATGTTTTCTTGATTTATATTATAAACGTAAAATAATATACATACATATTTTAATATTAATAGTAATCTTGATTAGTTTTCGACTAAGTTCTATAACTTCCTAACTGTTGCAATTGCATTCAAAAGACGTGATTAATTTCATTAATAAAAATACTCTTAATATTCACAAAAAATCTGGATTGAAAAGTATTCAACATTGTTGTCAACATTAATTAATAATACTAATACAAACATTTGGTACTGGCAATGCCGTTCACACATGGTGCTATCAATTCACAGTGATTGTATTATAAACATCTGGAATTTTTGTTTATCAAAAACAAATTATTTTCGTTCTTGTTCCTATAATTTTTATATTTATTTTATTGGAGACCTGAAAAATATGGGTAAAAAAGATGGTAAGTTTACACTTATTTCAATATTTTCAAAATATATTAACATTTTCTATAAATATTTTCCCTAAACTCTTCAAAGAAAAACACAAGAAAAAACATAAACATCACAAGGGTTCTAAAAACAAATTAGACAAATCCGGAACATCATCCAAGGACAACTCTATTAATTTACAACAGCAAGATAGTGAAGATATTGATGTAGAGGATGATAGAAACGATACCCCTACTAGTATTAATCAAAGCAAGGAATCCTTTAATAATGAAGAAGAAAATATAGATGTTGAAGTGGAAGAAGAAATTATGGAAGATAATGAGGAAATAGAAACCAAACTGGAGGATGATCCTTCTACCATAATAAAGGTAGAAAAGCCAACAAATTCTAAAAAGTCTGCTAAAAAAATGGACAATGTTGATGTTTTAAATGCCAAAGCACCCGTAACACCTAACGCCTCAAATCCTAAGAAAAATAAAAGAAGACGTAATAGTGGCACCTCCAGTGAAGAAGAACGTTGGTTGACGGCTGTGGAATCTGGTAAGCTAGAAGAAATCGAAGATGTTGAATTGCGCAAAATGAAAGATCCAAAATTAATGACTGCTCGTCAAAGAGCTATGTATGATCGTAACAATGATACAGAATCTGCTCCAGGATTTGCTGAAACTTTAATGGCTTTACCAACAGGTTACAAAGAAAAAGAGAAACCTCAAACTGCCGAAGAATTACAAAAGGCAGCATTAAAAATCCTTAAACGTAAACAACAAGCTGATGAAAAGCGTGAAAAAGATAAAAAGAAGACAATGGAACGTTTACTTAAAAAACAGGAAAGTAAACATAGAGCGGGTAATAAACCAAAAACATCAAAAGAATTAACACCCATGATAAGTTATAAAAATACATTGGAAGGTGCTGTTATACAACTGCCGGTGGGAGTGGAATTTCCTTTGGCTGCTCAAACTCCAAAAGAACCACCCAAACAACAGCTATGTGGCATAGCAGGTTGTGGCAATCCTAAAGTGTATAATTGTTCTAAAACTAATTTACCTTTATGTAGTTTTGCTTGCTATAGGAAAAATGTACAGTCACTTAAGGAAATTATATGTTAAGTTTTATTTATATACCTATAAGTTTTTAGTTATAAATAAAAAGAAAATAAAAATATTTTTGTTTTTTAAGTTTAATTACAATTCGAAAGAATATACATTTTATGGGAATTTTAATTGATTGCTTTTCAAACTAGTTGAGGTTGTACTCCTTTTCAATATTAAACAATTTTGGATATTGCACATTGTTTTTATTGGTTCATCAAAAAATTATTTATAAGTTCCTGTTGTTCCGATTCTATGCGTTGCAAATATTGATATTCACTTTTTAAACGTTCCAATTCTAAATTCTTTTCATGAATTTTACTCTGTAAATAAATTAAGAATTAAGCAAAAATTTCCCTAATAAAGTAATTCAATGTACCTGATACAATTGCTGTTCAGATTGTCTTTGTTTGGCCATAGTTTTTAACATGTTTTGAGTGCCAATAGCTCTTAACTTTTCCTTTTCTACATCTTTACCATAATTATTAATTATTTTATGAAATTCTATGGCCAACTTTTTAAATTCTTCCAATTTATTGGCATATTCCAGACACTCTTCTCTCAGTTCATTAGTTTCGGTAGCTATACGAGGATCTTGTACCCGTAATCTATAAATATCATCAATAAATAAACCAGCTTTTTGTAATTCTTCAGACATTTTTTTTGTTTATATAGAAATATTAAATAACTACTAGTAGGTATTTAATCAAAATATTGTTTATTTCATGTTGTTATGTTACTATGGAAACCTTTAAGTTAACAATTTTACTTAACTGTCTTTTTATAGATTCATTAACTGAAATATTATAGTACACTCTGGCAATACTCTCTTTTATGAAATTTGTTTATAGAGGTTAGTTTTTAATTATAGTCACCATGGTGGTGAAATATAAGAATATATTATGATAAAATATTTAAACCAAAATCATGAACATCTGTGCATATTAATTCAGGTAAATTATATTTATTTTCAGATTTGAATATTTTAATTTTATGTTTATTGAACATTTAGTTATATATTTTAAGTACCTACCCATTGTTTTACTTCAAGGAAATAAAAACACTAATGATATACATAATTAAATTAAAATTTTTATTAAAAATAAAATCCAAAGTTTATGTTTAAATATACTTAAATTATAGAATACACTGAGAAAATATAATAAATTTAAATTAAAATGTTAACAAATTATTTTTTATAACTTTTTTTAAACTTTCTATAAATTTAGTTATTGTTTTATTTTTATACAATTACTTTTTACAATATTATAAAAAAATATATATATTAATAAAGAATTAAAACAAAAACACAACAATATACTATTTAATAAAATAATAAAATTTCTTCTTTGCACAACTAAATACAAATTTCAAAATATTTTTTTTTCAACAATTTATGGAACTCACAACTAATTAAATATCTCATATTGAATGAATACCTTCATAACTAGTATAACCCCATTTAGTTGTTTACCGTTATTGGTGGTACAAAATTCCCACATTTGGGAAAATTGGCTGGTACTGGTGGCCAATCCTTTTTCGTACCCACTTGAAACAATAAATTCATACCAATCACAATGTGATATTGAAAATGACAATGAAACATCCAAACGCCTGGATTATCGGCACGAAATCTTATAACTGTATAACCATTATTCGGCACAGCCACAGTATCTCTTAGTGAAGGCATCAGAAATTTTCTATTTAAAATTCCACGTCGATCCAGATCGAGTGCTAGTTTAAGACTCATACGTTGTGTTTCTTCATCGGGTGATCGACCCATACCAATGACATAGAATGGCATGCCATGCAAATGAAATGGATGACTGATATTGATTTGTTGTACCTCATCGATAAGTACCACTTCGACTACGGAATTAAGTGGTAAATCGATTTTGTGAACACATTCACAATTCTCACCACATTCAGCAGGACGATTGTCACCATTACAAAAGTAACTCTTGGGTATGTCGTCATATTGTGAAAGTACTGGTGAAGGTGGTGATATATAAGAGACTTCATCTATTAATGATGTTAAGTGATCAGCATCAGAGGCAACTGTATGGGATGAAATAATATCCAAATAAATATTAGAATACTTTGTTTAATTTATTATGGTACTAGGGTTAATAGAGGAGTGGGGGGAAAGGTGGTATGTTTGTGGAGTATGTTGTTGTGTTGGCGTGGCTTTATATGTCTGAAAAATATTCAAGTTTTTCTTTTGCTTTATCAAAAGGAAAATCGAACAATTTTCAGATTTGAAGAATATTTTAGAACTGAACTTTTATGTCATTTTAAATTTTCTGATAAATCTTTTGAAAAACAGATTCATCTTATATATTATTGATTTATAAACATTTCGAATTTTAACTATCCCAATCTTGAAATAAATAGGTAATAAGTTATTTCTTATATATATTTTTAACCCATTATATAAAGGAAGCTTGAAGTCAATATATGAGTCCAAAAATAATCATATTTAAATTTCTAATTTTTTGTTCAAAAAATAAATCCATATATACTTATTTAGATATTACAACATTGATATAATTTTTTATGGAACTAAGCTCAGTTTTACTCGTTTAACCCCAATGTCCAAATAGGTAGAAATTTCCATTCATCTTCTAATTTCAAATAAAATAAATAAAAAGTATTGAATTAAGCATTATTTTCGATTTATTTAATCCCAATGTATGGGTAGAAGGAAGGTCGGACATTACTACGCTGCCAAAAAAAAAACTATTAAAAAATTTATTTTTGGAAATAATAGAAATAAAACGTATCACAATTCCCAGAATTAAGGCCAACTTAGTCCATGTAAAAAATACCAACAACAACAGAGTTCGTGGCTGACAATTTTGTTTTAACTTCGAGTCTATATTAAAGAATTTTTTTATCATACAAACGTCAAGTTTGTCTGAAATATCTGAAATGCATATAATTTTTTATCTCTTTCAGTTATAGGAGAAAACGTATGTCGCGTTGTGTCTACATTCGACAAATTTTTATCAAGACAAAGGTAAAAAAATTATTGTGATAAAGATTTGTCTAATGTAGACTGAATTTATCAGTATTATTGCAGCGTTAAAAGAAAATAGCGCACGAGCTTTGACAACTTTGTCTTAATAATACTTGGTAAATATGACATCTTGATTGTTGTTGTTGTACTTTTTACTTGGTTATACTAATAATAAACCTACAATTGTCAGAGATAATAAATTGCAACTCAAACAAAAATTTGACGTTTGTCTTGATACAAATTTCTCTAATGTAGACTTAGTCATAATAAACCAGGTCAAAAGTACCAACAATAATCAATATGACGTCTTATACCGAGCAATTTAAAGATAAAGTTATTAAATGTTTTTTTTATCGCTGAAAATTTTGTTAATACTGACAAATTCAGCTACAATAACTAGTCGACTTCATGTAACATAAAATATTTAACATTATCACTAACATCATGTTACTGATAAATGTAGACCGTTCAATTTGATGTTAATGTTAATTTTTCGATGTTTAAACACTGTTATTAAAGCAAATGTTAAGGACCATATTTAAACATCGAAAAAATTAATATTAACAACAAATTGAACGATCTACATTTATCATTAACATGATGTTAGTGTTAATGTTAAATAGTTTATGTTACGCGAAGACGACTAGTCATGAAAAAAATTGACATTTGAAAAAATCGAAAAGTCGAAATTCGAAAATAGTCGAATATTCCAAAATTAAAAAAAGTCGATTTTTTGTTCAAACTATAAAACCCTATTAAATTAATTCCATCATGGTAAAAACTATTAACAGCAACAATCAAAATGGTATCTTTTACGTACCGTCTATACTAGTCTTTTTCTTGTTCGCACATGAACAAAACGTCGGCAGAGAAATACACACAATTTTTTCCANNCGAACAAATCATAATTTTTTGTTTGCCGACAGTGTCACTTCGATACTTTTGCATACAGCTCCTCTGCTTCCGCATGCAAAATTACGTTTGATGGCAAACATGGTTGCTCGAACAATTGTGCGAACAAGAACAAAACATGAACATGTTGTGCATGTGCGCACAAAATTTTGTTCATTGCTCGAACATGAAAAAAGCGTGTGTGAACGGCGCGTTACGGTACAACGTAGGCAAAGTTGTCAAAGCTATAGCGCATTATACACATTTTTATCATGATAAAAATTTAATGTTTTTCTTGATAAAATTTTTTCTAATATAGACTCAAAGAAACGTTACATAGTGTTTACATTAGATACATTTTTATCAAGACATTTTTATCTCAGTTAACAGCTGATTTTTAATTTTGGTTCTTATAGCTGTCAAACTGCATATATAAAAAAACATACATTTGTTTTGCAATAGTTGTCTCCTTTCCTATGTTCACGTTAATTTTAACGTTTGTCTTGATAAAATATTATCTAATATATATATACTATCTGTTTTATTCATAATAAAATTTAAAACCCCTTTATTAATCAAATTTTTTTTTATTAATTTGAAAAATTTTATTATAAATAAGGCAGTATGTATATAAGTTTGGCTATAGGTCAATTAAATGTGTGTGTGTCTAAGGTGGTGTATGTCTAGGATATTTTTCGATATTAAATTTTAAACAAAAGTTAGGAAGTATTTGGACTGCATTATATATTTATTCATTTGTATATATTATTTCGGTTAGTATGAATTGTAACAGTTTATAATACTGCTGTGTGTAATATTTTATGGTTTATGGTTAAATCACAAACAAATAATAGATGAAAAAACTTACCCTTAGATGAATATAGGGCTTTGGCAGTTTAGTTTCTTAAATAGTTTTTTTTTTTTGTAACAATGAAATTTTTACATAAAGCAAGATAAATATTTTTTTTATATATATAAACAATTTATTAATTTAATTAAATTAAAAACAAAATATAATATAAAAACAAAATAAAAAATAATAAAATAAATGAACAAATAACAAATAACTTAAATGTTATTGACAGTAGAAATATCACTACAAATACAAAATGAAATAAAATTAAGATAAGAGATAATATGTACGAGTATGTATGTTTCTATGTATGTATAACATTGTTAAAGTACATATTTATATAATATAATAAAAGCAAATTTGTTTTTTTTTAATTTATTATTTTAAATTAAATATTTAAACTAAAGAGTAATGTTAGTTACATTATTTTTTTTATTTTTATTTTATTTGGAACAAAGTTTATTGTTTAGTTAGTAAATTTTGTTAGAATGATTAATTAAATGGTTGATGTAAAATGATGATTAGTATACAACAATTTGGTATGAGCCTGTTTGAAATCTTTCAAATTATATAACAATATATGTTAAATGTTTTTTTGTTTTTTTTTTAATATATACACATAATGACTTGGCACACGCTCTTTATCCAATTGACCTTTTTCTTTCAATAGACCTCCATTTTAGTCTTAAGTGAATAAACTTTCATTTTTTTTCTTTTTTTAAAAACTAAATAAAAAAATTATAATTTAAATTAAAACACCAACCTCCTCCCTCCTCTTAGTTTATGAAGTAGTTAATGTTGGGAGTTTATTATTATTTTTTTTTTTTTTGGGAGGGGAGGATTAAAACAAAGACACTGGAGGCCTATGATCGCCGCAAGTCGGAAATTTATCGGGTACTGGAGGTAAATCGGATTGTGTACCAATATGAAAGACCAAATTCATGCCTATAACAATGTGAAATAGAAAATGACAATGAAACATCCAGTAGCCAGGATTATCAGCACGAAATCTCATTACAGCATAACCATTATTGGGCACAGCAATGGTATCCTTTAAGGGTGGATGGCTAAAGTCACGTTCAATCATGCCCATACGATCCAATTCCAGTGTATGTTTTAAATTAATTTTCTTAATAGTTTTGTCGGGAGAACGTCCCAAGCCCACCAAATAGAAAGCTGTACCATGTAAATGAAAAGGATGACTGAGGTTTGTCTGTTGTACCTCATCGACTAAAACCACTTCTACTACCGCTCCTAATGGTATATCAACTTTATGGACACATTCACAATTGGGTCCACAGTCTGGAGGACGATTATCACCATTACAGAAAAGCTCTGGCGGTATGTCATGTATTTGCGAGAGCATTGGTGATGGTGGTGATACATAAGATATTTCATCAATTAATGATGTCAAATGATCACCACTAGGAGCCACTAAAAGTATTTTATTTCATAGATAAAATATAAAAACAGAAAATGTAACATTAACTTATATTCTACTAGAGTAAAGGAACTGTAAACGTTTTCTGGATCGTTATAATAGTCCCAAAACGTTTAACCCTTTTTGTGAGGGCAGTTTTAGTCAGTTCCCTTACAATTACATTTACATTATTGTTATTATTGTACACAAAGAAACAACAAAAAAGAACATATATAACTATACATTTAAATTAAGTTATTACAAGAAAGAAATTCTTCTGCTCTTTAAATCAGTTGAAAAAACTTACCTAAATATTTATTATAGGTATTGGGTATGAAGAGATTTTTAGGTTCATATACATAAAAACGAAATGGTAAAAAGATTTTCACATCGGGTCTTTCAACTAAAACACTTTTATCCACAGTTTTGGCATTTTTCAAATTTGATACACATATAGCATCAGCACGTTTACGATCACAAATGGCATCTAAGGGATTAAGTACCTAAAGAAGAATATTTATATAAGTGAAATTTATTGTTTAATTTTAGATAAGTATTAGGAAAAAGAAAAGATCTTTAAAAGAATTAGAGTTAAAATTATTATTATACACTTACACTTACTTCATTTTTTTGTTCTTAAAGACTCACTTGGACTGTTTTCTTTTAATTAATTTAAAAGTGCTGTTTATTTACATTGGAAGTAATGGGATGGATTTAAAAATTCTTCAATTATATATAAGTAATCACAATATTAAACTTTATTCTTTATTTATTAAGGATTTGCGGTTTAAAGTTTAATTGTTACAAAATATAAATAAAAGGCCTTAATTTAGACCCTAAATTAAGTACTTTTGCAATAAATCATATAAATATATATCTTCAATTAAGAATTATATTAATCGGAAGTATAAACTAATAAAAAATTTCACATTTTTGGGGTTATTTTCCAAAAATGCAGTAATATTTAGGATTTTATAGTTTGAACAAAAAGTCGACTTTTCGGTTTTTTTAAATTTTCAAATAGCCGATTTTTCGACTTTTTCAATTCTTAAATAGCAGATTTTTCGACTTTTTTTAATTTTGGAATAATCGAATTTTGGACTATTTTCGACTTTTTCCGACTATAATCGACTTTTTTCGACTTTTTGATTTTTTCCCAATATTTTCGACTTTTTCCGACTTTTTGAATTTTTTTTTGACTATTTTCGACTTTTTCCGACTATTTTCGACTTCTCGACTAATTTCGACTTTTTCCGAATATTTTCGATTTTTCGACTTTTGGCATCAAGAAAGTCGATTTATCGACAATTTTCAAATCAAAAAGTCGATTTCGACTTTTTACAACAAAAAGTCGATTGTTCGATTATTCGAAAGTCGTTTTGATAAACCCTAGTAATATTTCTCCACTTCTAAAATCAAATTTTTCTTCCAGATTAAATAATTTTTTGAAAGGTTTAAAAAAAAATAACGTAAATGCAAATCAAAAACGATTTGGGGAACAGTTTTAAAACTTTGTAATTTTGAAAGTTTTTTTTTTAATTCTTAAACGTAACACACTGTCCACACACGCTTTTTTCATGTTCGAGCAATGAACAAAATTTTATGCGCACATGCATTTGGATAGTGTGGACCCAACATGTTTATGTTTTGTTCTTGTTCGCACACCGTTGTTCGCACAATTGTTCGAGCAACCATGTCTG
>MINK01001268.1:0-24734 GCA_001735545.1 Phormia regina
AAATTTGTGCTGAAATGGATAAATATTTTATTAAAAAAAAAAAAAAAAAACGGTAAAATTTAGTTCAAAAATAAAATTTAAAAATCACATCTGTAATAATTTTCCTCTTGATTAAACAAACAATTAATTTTAAGTTAAACAGTGCTAATGAAATCGATACAGTTATTTTCTATAAAATTTTGTTATTGATGTTGTTGTTCTTACAGTTGAGGCTAATAAAATCATAACAACATAACTTGCAACATATGTTGCATATTTTAAGGTTTTAGCCGAACTAACCTAAAACGAATTTAATATAAACAATAAACTACCGATTGATATTCCAAAAAAAAAAAACACTTTTAAAATCTGGCAAACAGAAGCCGCTAACTCTTAAAAAAAGGAATAAATTTGTTGTTGTATTTGTCATTTTATTATTGACAGTTTAAATTGTTTACATAATTGGACAAAATAACAGTTAATCACATAATGAAACAGGATATTTTTACTGCTTTCACATATTTGGCTCTCAAACTGAAAGAACACAAAACAAAAATGGGACCATTGCAGAGAAGATCCTTGAATATATATTTGTTGAATCCTATACTACGCATTCTACATGCGTATGTATGTCTGTGGGTATGTGGTGGAATGATAATAATTTATGACGATGGTTTAGTGCTGGATCTTTGTATCTTAGTAATATTCTTCCACAATATTTTCAAGTATACCGAGATCAAATTTCCATTGAAATAAAAAGAAAAACAAAATATAAAAAAATATTCTTTGGGTTTAATGAAATTCATTCGACTATGAGAAAATTGAGTATAAGAAGAATGAATATGATGATGACGATGATCCTTATTGTTTGGTTTATAATTATATTTTGCTAAATCTCAAATGACAACAATTATGTTGTTTGGGTCAAGGCGCGTCACATTGTAGCACTTGTTGAAATCTGCTTCATTTTCTTCAACTCATTCGTATAGAATAGTTTCTCTTTAACAGAACATTAATGTAATTGATTTGTTTAGACTAGACTTTTTACAATCATTCCACTCAATTATCAAGTAAATCCATTGTAGACATAAACAAGACCCATGCTAAGATTTAACGGAGTAAAATTATTACACTTACTCTCAACTATAATATACCAAAGATATTATTTGAGGTTGGTCGTTTTTTTATACTTTCACACACATGTTTCTCTTCTCTACTATTTTTTTTTTTTTAATTTTAATTTTACTTCATTTTTTGATTTCAAGTGATGTTTTTCCAACAGAAAATCATTAACTTTAAATAAATAAAATATTGTAAACATTTTGTAATTTATTCATTAATCATAAGAGAAACAAAATTTTTAAATGCATTGATCCTTAAGATTTGTTTTGAAAAATCTTTTGTAGAGAAAGGATTTGTTTTGTTAAATTATTACAAAAATAATTTAAATCAACAATTGAGATGAAGAAGAAAGTAAAAATCATACAAAGAATAAATAAAATAATATTTTCATAATGAACCCACAATCATTGGCGGTGGCATTAACTTAAGAAAGCAACAATTTTGGCAGCAAAATCTCAAAGTCATGTTCAGCAATTCGTTTCGAGTCTCTGGGGTGATCAAGTGATCCTGCGGCAATGAACATGCAACAATTGCAATTGTTTTAACAGACTTTGACGTCGTCATCTTATGCCACAAATCCTTCGTGTTCGTTTTAATGCATAAAAAAGGTGCGTGTGTGGTCGACCAGTCAGCCAGTCAGTTCGGCAACTTCATAAATAATTGTCAACAAAACACACACACACAACACAACACAAGTGAAAAAGTTAAAGATTTTTGTTTTTATTTCTTTGCTTGCAACAACTAATGACTTCGTGTTTCTTAGAAGGATATTAATAACGTTCTAACGCTATGAGAATATTTTTTTAGGTCAGCCAAAAAATAATATGAAAAGAAAATAATAATGAAAGTGAGCCGCAAATTAATTTTATCTATCTTTTGTTCTATTATTTCTAGCCCAGTTAAAATAATAGAAAAGACAAATAAAAGTCTTTAGCACAAACACACACACACGCACTTGTTGCAACTCCCAAATGAAATTATCAAATTCAGTTTAAATTGAAAATATTGAAACTTTTGAAGACCGTGTGAAATTAAGTGTCCAAAAAGAACAAATTTATTGTTAAAAGGAAAGTTGGTGACATTAGAAATTTAATGGTTAATTTTGATAATTTCTTCCAAACGTCGGAAAAAAACTGATTTAACAATATAAAAATGAACTTTGCCTTCATATGGATTAATGACTCTTAATAAAATAGTGTCCTTTTTAAAAAAAAAAAATGGAATTGAGTAAAAAATTTCTAAATAGATTTATTTTAGAAACTTTTCGAGATACTTTTTCAAAAGAATAATAATGGTTTCATAATTTATGTTATGAAAAATATTTTTTTATCTATTTACGTTTTTAGAACCTCGGATGTAGAGGACTGGTACTGACCATTAGAACGCATGGATTACGTGTCACAGTATCTACTGCGAAATCGGTGCTGCAGTATTAGATTAGGTTTATTAGTATTTTCCGGGACAGAGTGAATATAGAAAAGCAAATGACTTAGTGTTAATTGAATGACTTAGTGTTAAATTTAAAAAGTTTAGTCATAATATATTAGTAGGCAAGGCATGTTATTATGAAAATCTTATCGCCTTTCTTGAGAGATTACCTCTATTTATTGGTTGATATTCTATCGGGTTTAAT
This sequence comes from Phormia regina, assembly GCA_001735545.1. Taxonomy (NCBI): domain Eukaryota; kingdom Metazoa; phylum Arthropoda; class Insecta; order Diptera; family Calliphoridae; genus Phormia; species Phormia regina. The sequence goes on from MINK01001268.1 coordinate 2,735, forward strand.
ACCTTATTGGATTCAAAACGTCACCCACTTTTTATATTTACATTTTAAAGGATCCGGAAGGGCAAATAGAGTAGATGCCAAGAGGTTTTTCTAGCTTTATGGTATCACAAAAAGTCCAATTGTTGACTTAAATGAATTTGGATACCATCCCAATAGCCGTTATAGGTCATAACAGCTAATGCAGGAAAACAATCACAAGTTTCTTATTTTTAGACTAAAATATTGAAAACCAATTTATTTTTTATTACTTTGTAGCACGATACTCGATTTCTTTAATATTAAAAATTATATTTATAAGACGTTAACGAATATTTAGAAATCGTTTGTAAAACACTGAAGACCTCATTTATTCTTAATATTACAAATTAAACTATTTTAGAAATTTATTGTTGTGAATATTTCTATTTCCTGATAATTTTGGCCTAATTGAATAAAATGAGTAAAAAAATAATAATCCTATTCTTAAATCTGACGTACATATCATTCGAATATCTTCGAGTTGTAAGTTTTAGTTATCGTAATAACATTGTAGTTGTCGTAATAACTTTAAAGTTTTCAGAGTTATTACGACAATTAAATGTTATATTTCATTTCGTCCTCTCGAGGGCCATCGTAACTATCAGTCTCCACTGAATGGAAGACCATGTTTGTATCAGTCCATGAATATTTCAAATAAAATCGGAATAAGAATCAAAATATGTTTGGGCATAAAAAAAGAAATAATCTAAAATAGTTGCTGGGTATTTTTTTTTTGAAAATACTATAATTTATATCAATAATTCCGAAATAGAATTTTTTTTCATTCAATAACAATAACGGAATTGAGATTCGAGGCATTCAAACAATTATGAATGAAAACAAAAGATTGTTGTATATAGAAAGTATAACATAGAAATAAAAGTAATAATGATGAAAATGAATAACATTAAACTATATACTCAATAGAAATGTATCTGTCTTTCCAAACAGCTACAGTTTAATTGTTTCAAACAAATGATCGCGGAATTCCAAATTCTAAAAAGTAATTAAAGTATAAGCGACCTAATGTCTGCTATTACAAAAAAGAATACAAAAAGCTTTTATTCTTAAAACATGCTCATAAACTGTTGAATACTGTGCTAAATAAGGAGTAGCACGTAACATTTAATTACTTTATAACTTTAGCGAATAGCGTTGTTAAAATTCGTGGCTATTAAATATTGCCCAAATATTTTCACACCTTGTTGTGTACAATGCACAAAAAAAACCTGCTCTTAGTGTTATGTCAGATTTATCCAGAGCAGAAAGAAGGTGTAAAAATATTGAACACAAATACCTAACAACATCAAATATTTAACATCAAACGGCAATTAAGTTGAAGGATATGCAAACGATAAAAATTAAAGTACCAATCGTAATCATACTAAAGCGGCAAAATAATAATGATCCTAATGATCGGTTTAAAGTGTTTGAAGTCAATGTCAAAATAATTACGAAATTTATGACTTTCGAGGCCAAAACAAAGCGCAATAAAAACTTTTTTCTCGTGAAGGACGCATAAGTATTATTTATATAAGAGAAACAAATAGAAATCAAATTAGAAAATATAAAATTTAAAATGTTTTCAAAATACAGCTGAAGTAATTCAACTCTCTGAACTCACTGCTAGCTAGCTCACTCTGTGGGAGTTTTGTCCTGTAAACATTTAAATAGAAAGGACAATAGAGAAAATATCAACCTGTTTATATTAAAAATTCAAACACCACATACTTTTATGGCACTTGCCATTCCGAATAAGAAAAGAATATGAAAATTTACAATTGAACATTTAAATTTAGGGGTTAAAAGGTTTTGCAGATAGTGTAAGGTGCACCAACACTGTTGGCCTGCCAGCAGGTTGGTGTGAATGGCAATAAATATAAATTTCGTTATAACGCAATAAGCATGCGCACTTGCACACTTTTGTTCTGTAAAACTCGCTGCTTGACATTTATGTTCTTTCGTTCTCGTACCACTGACAACTTCTAGCATTTTTGCGAATATTTTCAATTTTTTTCCTGTAACCTGTACGTGAAGTATTAACAACTACAACAAAACTAGGAAGAAGCAAAAGAACATAAAAGAAAAAAGGATACAATGAGGTTACTATTTTTTTGCCAAATAAAAGAAAATATTTGTCATGCTGTCTTTGTGACAATAGAATTTTATTGTTTTGGGTGAAAATGTATAGAAAACGTAAAAAAGGTAGTAGAGAGTCACATCAGACTTTATGCTGATTTAACTTTGTGGGAGATGGCGCCGATCATGTTTCGATCTTTTTGGTTGGATTTCAATTACAATATTTGTTTCTCCTTTGAGTACAACAAGTGCAGTTTTAAGATTTGGAAAAGTCATTAACTGACTTTTGTTTTGCCAATTCGAAACAAACAGCGTAAACAATTTGTATCGTTTTAGAAAAACAGGTTGAATTTTATTATAATTCTTTGTTTCATTTTGGATATTTTTGTTAAAGGACAATAAGAAGGATATATAAAAATTGTTAAGAATTTTAGGTTTTATGTAATACCAATGTTCGAAGCAAAAAGTTTTTAACTGATGACAATAAGTAATTTCGACCTTACGGTTTTAAAACAAATTTCATGAAACGTAAAAACTAAAACGTTTTAAGAACTTTACAGGAGAGAATTTTATAATTATCAATAACTCGTATACTTGCTAGAATATTATAGAAAATAACATAATATTGAATTGGAAAAGAGCTTTAGACCTATTGAGCATCTGATAGTCAAAATCAGTGCTTAGCACACACATACATTCTCATTTTATATTTGTTCGTCGAAAAAATCTGTTTAAAAACAAAAGAGTTGCTCAAGGTCGGCCATGAAAATTCTGTAGAGGGACTTATATGAGACCTGAGGGGGCCATTCCTTGACCGATAGTTGTTTTAAGAGTGTTGTATATAAGAAACATATACATACATATATGTGTTATATTATGATAGAGGGACCAATGGTTAATTATGGACTAATTGGGATTAACTTGATATTAGCAAAAACGGTTTACGTATATTTACCGATTTTAATTGAATTTTAAAGTCATATTCAGGGAAGACATTTGTATTGTAGCTATGTGAAATAATGGATCTATTTTAACATGTGTACTAAATTTTATGTTTGCATGGGAGGACAGGCATTGTTAAATTGACACAGAAAGTTGTTACCAACCAATGGGAATGCACTAAAGTATGTTTTAGACCAATACTATTGAGTATTATAAACATCAGCAGATACTCATGGTGGTGTGGGGTATACTTCTTGGTGATAATAAAGTGAATGATTATCTTACAAAAAGAGTACCAAAAAAAAAAAAAAAAAAAAAAAAAAAAAAAAAAAAAAAAAAAAAAAGAAAACAAAACAAAAAAAAGATATTTCTTACTTATTTCTTGGTACTCTTCATATTGTCTATAGAAAAATGTAATTAGTTACATTCTTCTAGCATAAAACAATTTGCACGAACATTGATAGGAATCGAAACGTTGTCCAGATTCTTATAAACCAAAACATAACAATAAATCTTAAATCACATTCTTTTTATATCACAATTAAAACGGAAAAATTCTTATTTAACTGGTAAGGAATAACATTATATATATAACAAGTTATTTGGTGACAGAAAATATGTGCCAAATTTTTTAGTATTATTTTATATTCCTCATTTGATCATCTGGCGATATACCGAGAATCTCACATTAAAAGACCACACAAAATAATCAATCTATAGAAAATCTAACTTGAAAGTTTCCTTGCGATACTGTTAAATGTTAACAAATAAAGGAGTTTCATAGGAGGTTGTCCTGTTAAATGAAATGAACATTAATCCACAGTAGCCGATCATTAAAAACTAATGTCTGATGGTGGTCCCAACACTTGTTCTAATTATACTTCCATCTTTACTACCAGATGATGGACAAAGTGCCAGAGTAACACCCACTCGTAAAAATATAATAAAATTTTTAAATTCCAATCAAAATAGACAACCATTGAAACAAAGACCACATTAAACAATACAAAACTTATACAAAAGTCATCAAATCTATATACAGGAGAGAGACTCACTGATCTTTTGACACTTGTGTGCAAAATTCTGGAAAATACGTAAGAAAAAAAATTACGTCTTAGAGTGAAAAATCGATAACGGTAGATAAGACTACTGGGTTTTCAAGAGAGAAAACAATAGTCAATCATTAATACATGACTAAAAACCATTAAATCTAGAACAATACAATTGAAATATTGAGATCCATAACAGATTTTCAATTTATGAGACACAGACACAAATCTTAGCAAAATATACTTGCACTGACACAAGTGCAATAATAAAAAATATCAAATTTTTTCCCAAACAAAACAAGTGCAATTTTTCATTCTCAAAACTCTAGGAAATTGAAGAAAAACAAAAAATGAAATCAATACAATTTAAAAAAGATTTTGTAACAGGTACAATCATCATCTAGATGGTAAGAAAATGATATGAAAAAAAATATATTACAAAAGGAAACAAACGGACACTTATAATAAAACAAAAAAAGGACATAACAATTGTTTGCAGTTTTTTAACATAGACTTCCTTTGTCTGTAACCAAATTAAGAAAATTCTAACTACTTAAAAAATACACACAAAAATCTTGGAAAGATAAAAGTCATTATTATTCTGGCACTTGTGTTTTTAGGTCCGGAGAATCATCATCATCGATATTATGAGTATGCGAGATACTGTTTAGAATTTTTCATTTCTTTTTGCTCAAAAGGCGCCTTAAGTTTTTATAGATTGTGGTCAAAGTGGTACTTACTCTTCGTCGCCTAATTTATCATCCATACAATGGTCTTTTGTTGAAACTATTTTGGCATCTGAAATAAATAAAAAAAATATATATTAAAACAACAATTGAACAAGAAAAAATCAGATTTGAATTGAATATTTTGGGAAATATTCTATTTTAGGAAATATTTATGTATTTAATAATGAGAGTAACCTTCTACTTTTGGCAAATCGTTAAAACGGTAAAAATTCTAGGAAAATTATAAGAATTTTATTTTTATATAAATATTTTTGATAAGATTATATAAAAATAAATTTTTAAATGCCCTGTTTTCATAACGGTTAACGAGATTTGTATTTTTTTGTGGGTTCAAAAATTGTCAAAAAAAAAAAAAAAAAACATTCACGGGTAAATTCTCTAAGTGGGGAAGGAATTGTCAGAATAACTACAGATGCTTTAATTACATAAAAGAAATAATGTAATTAATGTTCAAGTAAAATAAACCCCAACATTAAAATATATTTTCATAAGATTTTTGGCACTGAGATCAAGTATCTATTTGCTAATCATCAGTCTGGCGAAAGATCTTCAGACGGTGTAAATTTTACATACATTAGGTGTATTTGTTATTATTCACAGCTATCGAGTTTAAATCGCTGAAGAATATATTACATATAAAAAAATATCACAGAAAATATATACAGCAAAATAATAATGCCTGTCTCCGATCATTTATTATATCGATAAAAGAATAGAGAAACGATTGTTGTCATAAAAAGTATTACTCAGAATTCAATATGAATGGTAACGGAGCGTGGGTCCCCTTTAAACGTTACCGTCTATCAAAAAGAAATCTGTTACATTTATTTAAAACTTATTTTACTTCATAAACTGCAGCGCTCTTCTAACTAAATAATTCTCATTACCTATAAAATCTATTTTAAACTATTTACACAACTGTGTCAAAATCAATTTATTAATACTTCACATGATCACAATCCTTTTACAAATCTATAATAAATTTTACATCAAAATTATCATAACAATATTAGCAATTTGAAAAAAAAGGATCACAAAAAAGAAAAGAAAATTCAATCGATGGAAAAGTGTTAATAAAATTATTTACATAACAAACAAACAAATTCATAATGGCGATAAAAGGGTAAAAGGAAATAAATCATCAATGCAAAATAAAAAATTAAAGGAAGACAATTTCTAAAAAAGAGTTTTAGTTATGAATAAAATGTAGGACACGTGCTTACAAAAGATCGTAGATCGCTCTAAAAATTGAAACAAGATACGTTTAACCAATCTACTGAAAGGAAACCAAATTTATGCTAAACACTTCCGAGCGGAAGATCTCCTACGGTACCAATTGAAAACATAATGACACGTACTATAAAATCATATTAAATGATAAATGTAATTCAGGTAAATTATAGAGTGTCATGTAAATTTTGTATGTTAGAATAAAATAAATATCCATTTTTTAATTTACACAAAAGTAGTACACTAATTATTTAGGATTTGGCGCTCTTTTCTCTATTCTTTTAATTTATTTATTTAAGAAACAAAGCTTGTACTTTATTTTAAGAATTTAGGTTATGAGTCCATAATTTAATTCGTTTCTACATATCTAACAAAATATTAACCGCGATATAATAAATGTTTTCTGTTTTGTTTAATAACATCAAAAAGAAAAAAAAAAAGACAAGCTGTTAATTATTTAGTTTAGTTTTTTTTTCAATTTTGTGCACCTGACTAGAGCAAATGAAAAACTCAAAGATCCATTTGTTGTAACATACGGTTTATTATTTATATGAACTTGTCTATCTAAGAAAAATACGTCATACTTTTGAGTATAAGAGTTGTAGTGAGTAAATTAATAAACGAACTTAAAGGACAAGAGAAAATGACTTGAAGTTTATACCGTTGCAACCCTCAACTAACTGATCACTCAAGCATTTCACCGGGTAACCAGGAAATAAACTAAATTTTATTATACTTTTTTGTTGTTGTTGTTGTTGTAATTTTTAGGAAAAACCACCAACTGTTTGTTGTAAAAAATTATGTTTGTAGCACGAGTCAAATTAAAAATTGAATTTTTTTCATTTTATTTGGAAAATTTACTAAGAAAATTAAAAGCACCTTGTTGTACTTCGTTTTCTTTTTTTATTTAGAATTTCAACTCCGGGTTTTATATAAAAATTTGAATATTTATATTTTTATTTTTGTATAAAAGGATATAGTTATAGAGATTATGAAAACTTTTTTGTAAGGTTGGTTATTATTTGAATAAAAATGTGAGTGTGTCAGGTGGTCACATAAAATTAATAAATGTGATGAAAGCTGGAACTACATGAAACAATTTTACAGTGTCGGTTAAAACAAAGTATAGGAAATCAATCGCAGTTAGGGAACTGTGACTTCATTTGGATAAAATATTTATTTGAAGTTAATTAATAAATTTATTCAATGTTATTAAAACACCCAGAGAAAAATCGAACACATACGTCTTGATAACGATACATAGTCCCCCGTATGTATTCAAATTCTACTCATTAACGAAAATTTATACAGTATCGAGTTCTTATTTTTATATTTCATTTACTTTTTTATATTTACTTACTTGTTTAAAGATTATGCGATTATCTGTTTATATGTCGAGGTAGAAAATCACATAACCTGATAACCAGTCTAAGTTTGCTTCTACTTTTCAAAGAGGCCCATAACAGTGTATTTATTCATTTGTAAATTTTTTCGGGAAAAAAATATTAATATATCTAGTAAAGTCTTATGTCTTTTGACTAGAGCTCATGATCATTTCCCTAGAAAAATTAATCCATTTTTTTTTATTTTTTAAGGAATTACATGGGTATCATATTTTGTGGTTATAGCTGAGAAAAAGTTTTAATATGTTGAATTAAAGACTTCGCTTTAAGACTTGTAAGCAATGTTTGCAATGAAAGTATATGAAGCTTCTATTTACAGTTTTTTAAAGCAAAATAAAATGGTGCCACACGATCTATCTATATGATAATTCGTGCTCACTATTTATTAAGATCAAAAGTATTATATACATTTTTAACTGCTAAAACAGTTTCAGGATCACTAGAAACATGAGCCAAACATAACAAAAAAGAACACTGAACTAAAAAACAAGAACATGCAATCCATGATAGTTTCACATTCCGCAACAAAGTTATTGGAAAAAATATGAATATATAGATCTGACTAAAGTTTTTTGTTCAATTCAGAATAGGTTAGAGAAATAAAATATCAGAACAAGGAGAATTCATATCTTCCGAAATAAACGCTTATTTCTAGTTGCCATTAACAATAAACTTACAAACAGTTAAAAATAATAGAAATATTATTATTCTAATTACACACTATATCAATTTGTATTTAATATCCATAAAGTGATAGATTCCATGCAATCCTTTTCAAAATTGTTGGAAAATTATTTAATAAACCTGAAATTATGTTTAACACTGTATATGAAAATAATACGTAGGATGTTGTTGAACATCATTATGATTAAATTGCTTATAAAATTGAAATTTGAAACTTTTTCCATAATAAAAAAAATCCATTTTTTACTGTTAAGTATTTTTAGCCAAAGAGATACAAAATCAAAACAAAAAATTTAGTTTAAATCCTTTAATAACAAGGGACCACCATTGAATAAAAAAAAAATAAATGATAAAAAATCGAATGGACAGACAAAACAGATTGTTATGATCGATCATATTTAAACCGCAACAGTGTATTGATACATTTCCTTTCCTGTATAACAGTAACATAAATAGTTAAGGACACAAATATGGTAAAACTTTAAAAATTACAAAAATTTAATGCATCCGCAACACCAAATGGAAAACTAAGAGCCTATTTAAAATTTTTTTATAAATAATTTTTTTAAAAATACTGTTTAAAAATCATTACTTTTGAAATCTTTTTCGTTTAGTTTATAATCAGTATAAACTAATAATAGAATTCTATAATTATATACATTTCATATGCTATTTATGTATCCTTAACTTTAATGTTGATAAATATTGGTAGTGATAGTGTCACGTAATATCAACCGCTCCTTAAAAAAATTCACTTCAACTCAACAACTTCAATCCATGTAAAACAATGTTCGTTACTCTTAAAAAAAAATTATTCAAGCTTATTTCCCTTTTTTTTTTTTTTGTTTTGCTTTCAAATATTTTTTCTTTTAAGAAACACAAAATGTAACGTAAATAAAAGACCCAGAGAATTGTTTATTTTTTGAATTTTATTCACTTGAAAGTTGCAAAGAAAGTGTGGGTCTATTGTTTGTTAATATTATTTCAAGTTGTTATTTTTATTATTTGTTTGTTTTTTAGGTTCGTATAAAAATTATGAATGAATCTTAAAAAAAATTATAAACGTCCAGCATTGTTGTTTTATTGTAATTTTTTGAAAAAAATGCAAAATATCACGTACAATAGAGGTTTCAGATTTATAACTGCAAATTTGTAAATGCGTGTAAAATAAATAATCAAAAATAAACGATCAACAACATTCTAAGGAGTTTAAATTCTTTGTTTTAACAATACACTGAAAGAAAATATATAAAATAGAATCTTTAAATAGATATTACGTATGTGTAATTATTTTACATAGAAAAATAAAACCAATAAGTTGTTATAAGAAGTATATCATTCTGTTTACTCCTTGTTTCATACTATACTTTAATAAACATTTTTTTTTAATAATCACACCTTTACAGTTAACTTTTTCATTAATCAGGCATTAATTATAATGATAAGCTTTTTATTGTGGGTTAAATTTTGTCACAGATGTCTTTTTTGTGTATGAACGAGTTATAAATAAACCCTAAAGAAAATATTATGAATATTAAAACTCTTGATTATCAAACTCTACCATATGGCGAGTCTTAAAAAAGGTAACCCACACATAAAGTGTGTTGTTTTTACCAAAAGAGTTCAAATCAACTTTGTCCAGGAGACAAATGGTATTTGACTTTTATTAAAACAAAATGCTTGTATTCAAATACCGATACTTAAAATGTAGAAAGAAGCTCGTGCTATATTTTGTTTATGAAAATAAAAAATAAAAAAATAATAATAAACAAAGATATGCTCTAATGGATTGCAATACAAATATTCAAAATAGGGGACAGAACCGCTATTGCCACCACAAATAAAACAGCCGACCATTGAACCAAACAACGAACTAACAACCAACCAACCAACCAGCCAAACCAAACCACCACCTTCGTAATGTCAAAACATGTAAAGGAATTTCATAAGTGAACAACATTGTGTCATTTCGTAAATAGACACCGTCTGTAGTTTGTATAATTACGCGCATTATTAACATAATAAAAACTACAAGAACAACAACAATTGTATATTCTTTAAGGTAAAAAGGTCAAATTCTTACTATACTCTCTCCGACATACACCTGTGTCATAGAACTCATTATGTTGTATATAACCAAAGAAAAATACTGACGGAAAAAAATATTAAATTATCCCCGCCAAAAACAAAAAAAAAAAAATGTAAAGGAAAAACACTTGTTCTCTTAATGTCGATCTAAACAACATCCAACCATCCGTTCAAGAAGCGCGTGCTATTTGCCAAACAACTCACATATACACACACTCTCTCACATAATTGAGGAAAAATCATCGAAGCGCTACGCTGCACGGTGTTTAGCTCAATATTCTAAGACTTTCGTTGCCACAACTCCATATGTGGATGTTTGTAAGTGAGAATGTAATATAATTTTATTAAAGGTGCAGTGAACCTAAGACATTGCATTTCAGTCCAAATTTTCTTCAACTCTTAGAGCACCCTCTACTTAATAGACAAGCAACGTTACTTTTTTTTTTTTTGTTTTTACTTTTAACTTCCGTATGGAAAATCAACCCCCAAATTTGTCCACATAAACATTGAACGCAACAATAACAACAACATGCAACTAATTTACAAATTACTGACTTGAAGAAAAAACAAAACAAAAAAACATTAATTTATATTATGAAGAAAATTTCAATAAAAATTATTGTATCAACTTTTATTTACCCAATAAACATTTTGGTTGAAAAAAAATTAAAAAAAAAGAAAATTATTGTCATGTTTTGAATTATTTTTCAGATTTTTAAAAATTTATCTAAATACACAAAATTTCAAATTCAGGTGAACTTTTGATTTCGTATATGGTATTCGTTCAATTCAATTATAGTTTTCTAGTTCTTAAGTGTTGGAGCAATATGTTGCTGCCGCTAAAAGATTGATTTCAATCATAAAATAAATTATTTGATATTAATTTTTGCGTCTGCAAACTTAGTTCCTTAAAATTCCACGGGCTCTATCAAGGAAACCTAAATGTAAAAAAGAATCAACAAAGAGTATTACGGCATAGAAAATACCTTTACAATTCATTGAGACAAGTCCAATTTATTAATAGGTTCCAATCTTTTTGAGTGACTTTTAAAACGTAGAATCCTATAGCTCATTTAGAAAAAACAGCCAAATTAATAGAAATAAACGCTGAAATAATAACAATTTTAAGAAAATGAATTGCTAAATCAAGCGAAAAAAAAAATAAATAAATAAACTATATTTTCACCTTCTTTAAAGTTGAAATAACAATAATCATTGGGTAATTTTATTAAAGAATAAGAAAACTGAAAATAAAAATTTTATTTTTACATAAAAATACTACAATAAAGCAATAGCAAAAACTGTTGAAAATTCTAACACCAAGCCACACATGCTAACAACAAAAATATAATATGCACCCATATACATACATACATACATACATACATACATACATACATACATACATACATACATACACAATAAGCTAAAGGATCAAAAATAATAAAAAAGGAACAGCGGGCGTAAATTAAACTACACTACTCAATACTCTGAGACTCTTAATGATAATGACGTTGATAGCTCGTGTGTTATGCAACAGAAGAAAGGAAGAAAAAACAGCGGAATAAAAACAACATATGGACACACAAACAAACGAATAAATTTTGAAGTTACCACAACAAATATATCGTGATGATGAAGTTTAAAAATGTTGTAGGCATAAAACGCTTCAGCAAAGGTGCAAGAAAAAAACAAAACGAAGACTTTTAACTTACACCACAACAATAAGAAATTTTTAAGGAAGTAAAATAAATAAAGGCTCGTGCCATCCTTATAATTATGCAGGATAAAAACAACAATAATAACAAAAAACAGACAGATAGATAGTGTTAGTGTCCTACTAAAACTAAAACAAAAATAATTTTTATTTAAACTATTCCTCCTATTTCTATCATTTGTAGTTCATTTATTTCTTTTTTACTCAAGGTGTTTGATAATGACATACTTTAAGTTTTTTTTTTCTTCGTCTTAGGGAATTCCTTGTCGTTGTTGTAATTTGTTTGTTGTTTTTTTATATTTTAGTAAGAAGGATCATTTTAATGTGATTAAACAAATGTCATTTCTAGTTTTTCGTTTCAACTTTTTTTAGGGGATTTTAGGGGGGTTGGAAAAATTAAGGTGAATAAACTCTAGATAAAAAAAAAAAAACAAAATTAAAGATGTCACAACTAATTTCAAATGCTAACAAATGTTTCTTTTCGTAAATTTTCTATTTGTAATTGTAACGTATTTTTGGTGACATATTTTGTCATTTATTTACATTAAAGAAGTCAATGTTATTCCCAGATAATCATATTGAAAACTAATTTATTAGGTTAAAAAAAAAAACATAAAATAAAAATTTTCATTTCAGAACATTAAATCCTTGTTAATATCGACTAGATAATGTTATCGAGAAATAATACACTCAAAAAATAATGTAATTTTAATTGAATTAAAAATTGTTGTTGTAAAAGCCTTTAAAATAGTTGATATATATTATAATAATATTATTAAGAAGAAAATTCTTACTATTTCCGAAAATAACAAACAGTTGGTAAAAAAAATCGACAAATATTATGCAATTTCCATTTTCTAATGACTTACAATTACAAGCAGTGCTAACTGTAGGGAGCAATTTTATTTGTTTTTCCTTTTATTTAAACTTAGTAGGAGGTTAAAAATTATTTACCACTCACTGTATGAGAGTTAAAACCAACATGATGTATGTATAATTATTACAATAAACATGTGACATTTAAAAACAGTAGAAGTTTTAACAAATACAAAACAATACACATATTCTATACATATGTAAAGGAACAAAAGGATAACAAAGGATAATAGTTAAAAAAAAAAAAAATAGTACGCGCCATAATTTCACAATAGCAATTCGGCAATTGAGCGACCAACCGACCACCTCCAATGTTTCGGAATTATGCACACGTTAATATTTGCTTGCTCTTATTACTATTATTGTTGTAGTTGTTTCTTTACAGCACTTGAAGCGTAAAATTTGTCAAGAAACAACAACAACAGCACAATATAATATATAAACGAGTCAAAAGTTAAAAATAGTTTATATTTGTGTCACCACATGAGGGACACATGAACCCATAAGAAACATTTTATGTAAAACTCAAATAGTTTTTAAAGAACAACAAAAACAACAACCCACCAAACTAAAAGTGCAAAATTTTTAAATGAAATGCATGTTTCAATATAATTTTTTTGTTTTCTAAATATAAAATATATTTAACTGCATGCAGTTAAACAGACAGATAGACAGTTAGTCTGTCAATTTTTTACTTAGTTTGTCAAGAAAACTTCATGTTGTTAGATCAGGAAGGGGGTTGAGAATATTTAATTGCTTTTGCTAAAGTGCAGAAGTGACTTTAGTTTCGAGTGGGAGAGGTCAAGTTTATATTGAAGAAAAAATACGAAGGGTTGCAAAAATAGGCGCTGCATAATTAAGCAAACATTTTGTTTAGCTACTCGTGTTTAAAAATTTTAAATATATATATAGATTTGAATAAAAAAAAGATAACTCATAACTATTGATATGTTTATACGACAACTAATTGTAAATATAATAAGAAATAATAATTAAAAAATTATTATTAAATTCCGTTCAGAAATTGTTATCGATACTTTAATTGAAAATAATAACAATAGTAATAAATAATTAAAAAATAATAATATTAACTCATACTTGATTTATACGCTCTTTTAATTTGCAATAAAGATAATGATGTGATAGCAGATTTAAATCATTTTTTTTAAGGTTTTACACTTATATTTTCAAAAAATAATAGCGTCGAAAAAAAATTATTTCAAAGGAATATGTATAGTAAATATTTAAATGTTATTGTTTATATCAGGGAGCGGAAATAAGATGTGGTAGAAAAATATATTTCGAATTTATAAAGCATTTCGTCTTACAAATCCTAACGGAGCCAGGTTAATTTTTTTCTGGGAGCGCAGTTACGAGCGTTAAAATAATAATATTCATATATTAAAACAAACAATCATTACTTTAAGGGAAACTGTTCAGTAATGTTAAGAAAACTGGCCTGATGATTACGAATTATAAAAAAAATGATGAGATAATTAATTAAGATCAATCAATTATAAAGTATTTTCATTATGTTTCAATAAAACTTAAGAATATTTTTCTTAAAAAATGTTATAAACATAACATTTAAAGGAGAACTTCAAAAGTAGTTACTAACAATACTAAAGAATATCCCATAAATGAGACACACATGGGATAAATAATTGCTTATTTATCATCATAAAGTAGATTTTATGTACCAAATAAAGTACAATATCTCAAGCCGCATTCCAGAGTTTAAAAATTCGTTAAATATATTTAATAATATTCAATAGTGAATAAAATAATCATTAATAAAGACATAATTTTTTCTTGTGCACACTTCTTGTAGTAAAATTATCTGTTATCCGTTATAAATTTATTTAAAATAATTCAAGTTATATTTATCAAACTAGGAATTAATCAGTTTACTAAAGCAACCAAATGTTTTAATAAAAAAACGAATTTTTTCATTTAGAGTTTTTGCAATATTATCCTGAGTACTATTGCCAAAATAAAAATCAATTGCAATGAAATTTCAGAATACAGTAGACTCGCGGAAACTTGAACTAATTTTTACCAAATAAAAAACGTTTTTGACTTCTTCACGCTATATGCTATATTAAAGCATCTGAATAAAATAAAAAAAATTTAAACTAAATAAAAATAGAACATAACTTGGAAAATAAGCGACTATTATATTTATTTTATTTGTTTAACTTTTCAATTGCTGTAGGGTAATTTATATGTCACACATGACTAATCTAATACGTTGTTTATTAAAAATTTTGCACTACAGCCTCCACTATTTAAAATGATAAAGAAATGGGGTCACTCGCACATACCAATAGATTAAGTTAAATAATTTTTTAATAAATAATAACCGCGAAAAAAAAAACTAGAAAAACAAATTTCAGATTGAAAGTTAAACAATTAATAATTTTTGAAGTAATAAATAAATTAAAATTGGCAAATTCATACCAGAAGGTTTATGGTCGTGGTTGGTAGTATTTTTTTATTTCTATTCTGTAATTAATTGGCGCCATTTGTAGATAATGAATAGGAATTTGAATGGTTACTGGGGAAATAAAATATCATAAATAATATTTGAAAAAAAAAAAAAAACAAAACAGTTTTTGATATAGAAATTAAAAAAATGTTTTCAAATCCTCTAACTGAAATATGTTTTAGCAATATATAAGTCTTTGGGGATTTAAATTACTCAAATCTAAAACTTAGTTAAACGAGAACCCTAAAATTTGAATAACAACAAAATAAAATAAGCAAAAAACTAGAAATGAGGACAAATTATTTTGTTACAAAAAAAAAATATATATATATAAAAACACATCATAATAATAAACACATAAAATAAATCAAGTGTGTAGAAGAATGAATAAATAAATTGACAGCTTAAATAAATATAAATAAAAAAACTACAAATTAATGGCAAATAAAGACAGTTTCAATTATGTCTACACACATTTCAGAAAATTTTAGTTTAAAAATAGTTCTATTACTCATATTTTACACATGTAGATCATATGTTGACTATTGAACCAAATTCATTAGATTTCCTATTGACATTATTAAGTCTGATATTGAAATTTATATTTTTCCCTAAATACTTTTGAGAAGAATGTAACACCCTCTGGGAAATTTTATTTTTTAGTAAATGTAAGAATAGTATTTCCAACATATTGCAAGAAATAAAATCTTTCTTAAATACAAGTTTGTTCCGCTTTTGGGAAAAAACGCACAAAATAAATTATGGCCTGTATGCAGCATTTGTAAAACTTTTTCTCAAGCCACTTACAAAAGAACAAATTATTAGTTTGGTGAATTTTTAAAAACAGGGTCCAAATAACAAACATTAAAACATATTATTGGTTACGCCTTTTTTTTTTTGGAAACAAATTTAAAAATATAATTTTAAATTTTATTTATTGGTTGCATGTATTTGGTTGTACATAAAACATTCAAGTGGTCGCATGAATTCAAACCTTAATAAGGTTCCCATTGCTGTTGCTGCTTTTACCTTTTGTTAATTAAAGTGACAATTTTTGATTTCTTAAGAAATCTAATATATCGGAGGGTTTTTTTTAATTTTGTTTATAATTAAATGTTACAGTAGATGTTAATAAATAAATGCTGTAATTAAATCTAATATAAAATTATCTTTTTAATTTTACACAGATTTATGAACATTTCTTAATATAAACTGTGAGAACTAACATAAAAATAAGTAGCAGCTAAAAACTCTGCTGGTTTTAATTATTAAACCTGCATAAAAATATTTTAAAACTAAAGACGTTTTGGAGAGAAAGGTAGGAGTTCATAAAACTCCCTCTCTCTCACTCTGTATAAAGAATAAAGTGTTAGATAAACAATCTGCTACTAAAAGGAGCACAGCTCTAAAATACTATGATCATGATGGTGTTGTAAATGCAATGAAAATACCAGCATATCAAAATTTCACACTTTGTTTTTAGTGCACCACTATTGCCTTTTTTTCTTTAAGAAAAGTATTTAAGAAAATTGATAAGTATAATTTAAGAAAATAAGGAGACATAACTTCGCCGGCTTGACTAAAAGGATAAGGCGGTAATGATATTTATTTAAACAGGAATTTATATTGTATTTGGTAGTATGTCAATATCTTACTAACTATCGTTCCGAAAAAATTTCATTAGCGTTAATACAAATTTTTACTAACAGTAACTATTGTTATTATATATTTTAAATGATCAGAATTCCGCAATTTTTTTTTTCGGATTCTTGTAATGATAATGAGTAAAATCAGATTATTTTGCGTTCAATGGTTCTTTGAACCATTAGTAGGCCCTCTTTTCATATACAGCATGAACGTCAACAAAATAGATAAATCACTACAAAAAGATCTTTAGAAAATAAAAAAATCCTTAATTCAGTTCTATACAGATCGAGTAATCCATTTGTATATCCTCTCTTTGTGCTTATCAATGCTTGAAACGGAGGCCTCTCTTGATCATTCTAGTGACAACCTTTTCACCTCACGCAATAACCTTTTTACCTCACACAATAATTTTACCGGTAGGGACATTCGGCTTTGGTGTAAATTTTTCTCGAATTTCGTGTATTATCTTAGTCTATGTGATGAATTTATATGCTATTGAACATCTGGAAATAAATGCTTGATATATTTTGTAAGCATGGATCCCAATATATTACTATCAAAATACTATGGCTTCCAACGGCAAGTTTATTATAAAAATATTAATGAAGTTATACCTCACTCATTGGCACGTAATTCGCAATACTTTTGTTAACGCTTCAACAAAATGAAACATAAGTAATAAGGAATCCTATCGACAGTATTTTCATGTGACAGTAATAGTCATAAAAATGAACAATATGGAATACTATTATCGTAAACTAATGTAAAACGATGGTAATTAATGCATAAGTAATGTGTTAAGTAAGTAGTAGTTATTATCAAAAGCCTACAAATATTTGATGGGATTTTACAAAAGTTATAAAATTTTTGTTTATTTATAGTTAAAGTTATAAACTTTAATTTTTCAATTTAGACCTCATTAGCTATTTGTTGCACAAAAATGTATTATTCTGCAGTTTATATGGGGGAGTATATAAGGATCAGAAGAGTCAGGGCGCGTAAGTTATCTAAAAAGGTATCGAAACATCGTAAACACTTTTCATTAAAGTACGTCTACTTTTTTTTACAAAATTAAATATAAAATAATTTGAATAAACAGTAATAAGCAACAAAAATGTTTTAAGCATTTACTCCTTTACCCAAGGACTACTGAGTTGAATAAATTATACACGTAAAAAACAACTAATTCACCTAAAAACATGACAAAGAACGTGTTGCAAAAAACATTGCTCAAAACTACCACAGCGCCCTTAATAGTTTTCTTTTTGGGCACAAAACCATAACCTAACGCAATATTTTTTGCATTTCTACTTTTGACTTGTATTCCTCAAGAGCTAAAATAAAAGCAACAACAACAATAGAGGAAAAAAATATACATACAAACAAGCAAAAAGAATTGTTATATGAACCCATAATTTAGAAATATAAGAAATCAAATGAAATTGAATTGAAAAAATAGCGCTCAAATACTAAACTCACAGCTGCGCAAATTAACCAAAAGAAAGAAAAAAAATATATATATAATAAAAATTATACGTCCCTATAAAAATAAGATTTTGCAAAAAAAAAAAAAATCAACAACAACAACTATAATGATGAAAAGAAATAAAAACGACGTCTACCCAATACAAATAAAATAAACAAGAAATCATTTCCTACCTTTAGATACAGATACAAATACAAACATATATGAACATGGAATATATTCTTAGTTAACTAAATACATATATACAACATCTTTGCTCTCCCTCCCTATCCATGATCATATTCCGAATGTATGCACTCGTTTCTTAGAACCTTCCATCCATAGCACGAGACAAAGACTTAACAAAGATTTTTAAGATGAATTTACTTTTTACAACAACAATTGCACTATAACAGCAACAATATAAATAAATCCACATACAAATTGCAAATAATACCAGAAAATCACATCAAAATATAGAGTATATGGTTCAAAAAGACCAACACTTGTACACGAACAAAAAACACAAATAAGAAAAAGAACAGATCGCAATGAAGAGAATAAAGAAAAAAAATCATTATAAAATGCAAATGTGTGAAATGAAAATTCATATCAAAGAAACCAACAAATCAAATCAAATTTGCATTGAAACATACAATCCTTACAACAACAATATTAAATGAAATAAAAAATTGCAATTCATTTTTTGATATGCTTATTGTTGGTGTTTGTTGTTGTTATTATTGCTGCTTTCTTTGAGTGAGTGTTGAATAACAGAGAAGAAACAGCAATTCGTCATGTGCGTATTTTGGCGCCAATGATACATTTATTACTCGTATGCAATCGTATTGTTGTTGTTTTAATTTATTAAAATTTTTGGAAATGATCTTGACGATGTTCACATCGTTTTAATGAAGAATAATGATGAATTTGAAGTTGAATGTTCAATGTCTTGCATACACTACATACTACTACAAACGTGCAATAACTATATAACGGGAAAAGGGACACGTGAAGATGAATTTGAAGAGTTCAAAACAAGGGGATTAATTTTGTTCTGTATTTCATTTGCAATTCCTTTATTTTTATTTTTGTTGTTTCTTTTCCTTTTTGGAAATGCTTAATCAAAATAAATTTAAACCGAAACCAAAAAAAAAATGTATAAAAAAAATAAATATTGCAAAAAATCAATTTACACGTAAATCACTGTGAGAAATTAATCACAAACGTGAGATTTAAAAAAGCAGGACCCCTTTTCTTTAACATTGATTTTTTATGAGAAATTCTTTTAAATGCTCACATGTTAAATTTACTGACAAATGTTTTAAATAAATAAGTAATTTGCCAAAATGTGTTTTCGACATTAACAAGTGTTAAGTTTAAATTAAAATGTTTTGTAAAATTTTAAAAATTATTCAAGTAAGGATTCCTACTGTATTTTACTTCACAGACTCTTTATTATATATTTCCAAAGAATTTTGGACATCTATACCC
This sequence comes from Phormia regina, assembly GCA_001735545.1. Lineage (NCBI taxonomy): Eukaryota > Metazoa > Arthropoda > Insecta > Diptera > Calliphoridae > Phormia > Phormia regina. Next base: position 22,664 of record MINK01001268.1, read on the forward strand.
CATTAAGAAACGTTGACTTACTGTTGTAAAGACTTGATGCAAATAAAATTCTCTCGAAAATTATGAAACCAAATTTTCTATTTGAGATTAGGTAAGAATAGGAAGAAGTGTATAAGTTCCACTCGGAGCACTTATTTGGTACATGGTGATTACATTCAAAACGAAAAAAAAAAAAATTAATAGAATAGAATAGACAAAACAAACGAAACACCAATTACAAGATCTTCTACCATTGATTGTGACAAAATATAGTTGTCAGCTAAATTCCTATCATGCGTCCGTGATAATTTCCCCGTTGTAAACGCAGACAGTGACACAGAACATGTTGAATCTCTATTTTCTCTTTTCCTCGTTTATGCTTAATAGTAGATTATAGTTCTACTATTCCATGCATTATTGCTTCCATCTTGGATCCAATCCCCAATTGTCCTGAAGTAAAAACCTAAACGAGTTCGCAATTTGTCAGTACGCTATCTGATTTAGACAATTAACTAAAACTCTTCCATATTATTTCTTTTAATTTTCTTGTTTCTTGACAATGATAGGAAACCTAGTTCGGGTAGAAAAAATCCACATGATATTGAGAAGGCCATATATTAAGATATGTTACATATGTTAAGATTTTTTCTAACGCACGCTTTACATATTATAGATTTTTCTTCAAACTTTTTCTTATCACAGTTAAATTTGACAAAAATGTTGATGTTTGTTAATATCGAAATACTTTTAAATTATTATTTATTCAACTGAAAATCACTTTCAAATTTTCATTCAAAAATTTTCACAATCTTTTTTTAAATCACTTAAGATAACAAGAACCAGTAAAAAGCGTAAATAATGAGAAAAATAATGTATTTTTCCTTTTAGCGTTTTTAACCTTTGAACCCACACTAATGTTTTGTTTTCACCAAAGAAAATCCTTCCAAATCCATCTAATTTTTACTTATTATTTGTTTATTTATATTTTGGTCCTTAGAAAACAAGTTTAGTTGCATCATTAACAAGTTTGGATTCTGTATTTATCAGGCTGTTTTTTATTATTGTTATTTTTTTTCATTAATTTTTGTTGTTTAAGAGGTCACTGATCATACAACAACATGTATTTGAAAAAAAAAGGATGGGGTTGGGTTGTTTTATGCGCTTAAACAACTATTTTTTTGTGTTTTAGTAGTTTTTTTGTTGTTTGTTTCAACTATATTCAAATTAAAATTGAAACTCATTTGTAAAGTACGCGCGCGCGGCAAATCTTTTTCCCTCCTCTTTTTCTTTTCTTATATTATCAAGGAAATATAAAAGAAGTCTGTGCTTTTAATAAGAGAACATGCTGTCTGAGATGAAATATTTTTTTACTTTTGAATAGAAAAAAAAACAGGTTCTTTTTTTCATTTAATAATAAATTAAAGATTTTTTTATAGTGAAATTAAATTTAGGAAATAGAGAGATGAAATATAGGATTGCCGTATATAAAATGTTTAGTTGGGGATTAGAAACATTTTAAATTTTATAACCTGCAAAAGATGTAATAAAACCTTTTTTGGTTTAGGTTTGTCTTAAGGCCAATGTGTGATTTTCAAAAGCTGATAACAAGTATCTTTGGTCTTTGACTAGGATAATTAGATATGAACCGAATGGAATAAACATTTATTTGTACCCCAATATTATCAACTCTCAACCAAAAATATGCTTTCACAATATTAAATTTTAATTATTTTTTCGAAGTAAACAAATTAGTAACGATTTGGTTTAATGAACCAGAGGAAATATAGAAATTTGCACATCTTGGATTGTCCAATTAATTACTCTTATTGTTTGATGGCACTGAAGTAAAGAAAAAAATACAGCAAATTAGAATATATTCCTTCAGCATCAATAGTGTTTTGCCAGGGAGATTTTTAATTTCTACTTTTACTTTTTCGTAAAATATAAAGAGGAAAGCTAATACAGATGGAAATGCAAATACACAAGTTTTACTTTTCTTCGTATTCAAGGAAGCTTTTTTTTGCATTCTGTAGATATTACATACATACATACATACATACATACATACATACATACATACATACATACATAC